>LR812523.1:30711267-30846267 GCA_903798195.1 Danio kyathit
GGATTAAGGCAGTTCTGAAGGCTTAAGTGGGTCAACCCCAGAACTAGTAAGGTGTACCTAATAAAGTGGCCGGTGAGAGTATGTATATATGTACAAATACATTTTGCACATGCAAATGTGCATTGATGCGTTTCACCCAGTAAATAAAATGGTTTTTTCTCTAGGTATTAAATGTTTTATTTCACAGTAACTAGTACAATACAGTGCTGTTCCATGGTTAAAAAAATCTACGTCAAGCTGCAATATTAATTAAGACACCACCACAATACCAAATAATTGCATGGAGGAAAATAATATGTCAGTCCTATTCAGCGAATTTCATTTTATCAGCTTCTTGGCAGTCGGCTCTCTCATAAAAGCTTTTAAGAAAACAGGGCGGTTTGGTCTTTCAAACTAACTTATGGATGTCTTCGGGCTTTATGAATACAAATGACTTCACCCAGTGGGCAGATAATGAGACAGTTCGGGCAAATGGAAAATGAAATCATGCCGTCTCTGCGGGAAAATGTCTTTTCCATATATTGTGTGTGGGGTTATTGGGTTATCATAATTGGGGAAGACTTGATACAGTATATGCAGACTAGGCTACTGGATGTCTGAGCAAAGCGAGCTTTTATCTGAAAATCTGACGTGACTCATTGCGGGTGTTAAACTTTGTGGTTGTGGTTTGATGGACTTCTAGCCCACGAAAGCTCCAGCAAGAGCTGAACCAGACAACCTCCGTGAAAGAAGCTGAACTATAAGGTTGCTGCCGTTTCTGGTGGAGTCATTTTCATGTGACCTCTTCAAAAGGTCTAGCACTAAAGTGGACGGTTTTGTAATACACATTTTCAACACTTTATCCACTTAAATAACACTTTATCCTCTTTACAAGCAAGTCGCCGACCTGAACATCTCTATTCTTTAGGTCTATGGTGAAACGACACAACAGACCCCTGCTGAAAAATCCAGCTTAAACCAACCTAAGCTGGTTGGCTGGTTTTAGCTGGTTGATCAGCCTGGTTTTAGAGGGGTTTTGGCCATTTCCATTTCCAGCCTGGTTTTAGCTGGTCAGGCTGGGAGTTGACCAGCTAAAACCAGCTTGACCAACCAAAACCAGCTATGTCCAGCTTAAACCAGGCTGGTCAAGCTGGTTTTAGCTGGTCATTTTCCAGCCTGACCAGCTAAGACCAGGCTGGAAATGGCTGGAAACCAGCCTGGAAATGGCCAAAACCTCTCTAAAACCAGGCTGGTTGACCAGCTAAAACCAGCCAACCAGCTTAGGCTGGTTTAAGCTGGATTTTTCAGCAGGGACTTACAATCCATTAGCATTTTAGCATTAGCTTTGAGAGTATGCCTTTACTAAAGTGCACACAAACAAACTATTTGCTATATTTTATTACTAATGTTATGACTCTGTACATATTAGTGTGCTTGCTATGTTGTTGATTCGATCATTTCTGTTGTTGAAGAGACATGAGAAGACCACCTAAGAAGCTCTACTCTGGTTTGCTGCCACTATCCTGTGCTTGCGGATAACAGTGTGATCACCTGCAGTTCAGCAAAAATGCTGCACTGAAATCCACCCCGATGTCTCTCTTGTTGAGTCCCTATCTGCTGTTCTGTCACCCTAGTTTTTATTCTGCTGGTGTTCTGTGTATCATGTGAGGTATTCTTTAGTTGTTGTAAACTCACTAAGCAGAATATGATGCTAGTTTTATTTGCAACTGATTGTGCCCTCTGAGTGCAGGAGGATTAGAAGTATTCATTTTTTTTCTTCATTATTTTAATCTGTTAATATTGTGGAAGATGTAGGGAGATGGCGGCACAGTGGCTCAACCCTTACAAAAATAACTGCAGTAAACTGAAGTAAAACTGAAGTATATAGAATATAACTGCACTAACATTAAGTTCAATTGTAAAATTGCAATACAACGAAGTATAAACACAGTTCAAATACAGTACAATAAAGTTTAACAGCAGTATAAGTGGCAGTAAACTGGAGTAAAAACAAGTCAACTCCGTCTTTACTGCACTTGTGCTGCTGTAGTCTAATATGCCAATGGTGTGGTAAGAACTGTACTGCACTTGTGTTCCAAGGGGTTTGTTTCTAAACATCCAAGAATATTTTGTACTTTTTTCAGGGATGTTTTTGAATTAAAGTCATTTCCTAATTAGAATTTTAAGAGTTTATTTGCAAAAACAAATAAAAAAATAACTGCAGTGAACTGAAAAATACAACAGCAGTAGCCTATATACAAGGAAAAGTGTGGCAAAATTCAATGCAACTGCAAAATTGTAGTATAATGAGGTATAAACAGTTTAACTACAATGCAATAAAGTTCAACTGCAGTAAAATCTGCTGTACAACTGAAGTAACATCAAATAAACTGAGAGGGGCAATATAGTGATATGTTATATAATGTATTGCACTTAGGTACATACATATTAAAAGTGCACTTTAGTTTATTACGTCTTGCAGTATGGTAGATGTATTTCTGTAGTTAGTTATACTTCTGAAAAAAGTGCAATACAATATACTGTGGTAATACTTCAGCAATACAACTGAAGGTCTGAAACCTCATTTGGAAACCATTGTATACCGAGCAGGAATAGTAGTAGTTGTACTGCAGTTGTATTGTAGAAGTACTTCAGTTGTATTGCAATAGTGGTATGGCATTTGTACTGTAGTAGTACTTCAGTTGAAGTCCAGTAGATGTACTACAGTTGGTTGTATTGTACTACTTCAGCTGTTCTGCAGTAATTCTGCAATATACAAAAAAAAAAAACTGCTGCATTTTTTTTGTAAGGGAGTGGTTATCACTGTCACCTCACAGCAAGAAGGTCACTGGTTCGAGTCCAAGCTGGCGAGTTGGCACTTCTGTGTGGAGTTTGCATGTTCTCCCTGTGTTTGTGTGGGTTTCCCCCATAGTCCAAAAGACATGCGCTATAGGTAAATTAAATAATCTAAAAATGCTGGAATGCTGTGGGCTTATTTAATTTTTTTGGTACTATATATTCTGCCCATCCTCCTAGTACAGGGAAGGCCAAACTCGGTCCTGGAGGGCCAGTGTCCTGCAGAGTTTAGCTCTAAAGCTAAGCAAACAAACCAGCCTATAGATTTATAGTGATCTTGAAGGCAATGATTAGCATGTTCAGTATGGTTGGGTTAGTGTTGGAGCAAAACTTGCAAAACTAATGCGTTTCTCTCCAAATTAGTTCCCTATTGAAATGCTGTCCAATCCCAATAAAGGCAAAATATTGCAAACAAATAAACAAACAAAAAAGCAACAACATAAAATAAACTGTTAAGAGAATAAGTAGCAGACGCATAGAAGGAAGATAATCAGGTTTAAAAGAAGAGCCGGTGTGGTGCCAACATGTGGGAGAAGAGGCAACAAGCTGGCACTAGCTGCCATACATGTGAAAAGAGATCAGCAGATTGATGTGGGAGAGGGAGATTACAGACACGCTCACAACACAAATACAAAAAGAGATCATTTTGGATATGGATTTCGATAAGGGAGGGTGGTGTACTAAACGTGAACCAACATGGCGTGCAAGATAAAAATATAAATGAATAAGAATGAAGTTCTATATAAATGAGAAGCTGCAGCTTTAGACTGTCTACTAATCTAATCTTCAAATGTAGAATAGCTCATATTGTCAGTGAAGACTGTAACATGTGATGACGTGGATTTTCTGATGGATGTCCGCTCCAGAAACACATATCCTTTCTTATGTCTTTATGATTATTAATAAAGTTGAATGCTTAAGAGCCTAGATTATATGATGACCTTAGTGTCATCCCACTTCAGAATAAAAACTGGAACAATATGTGTGCGTTAACTTTTCTGTATGTTAAATGATTTGTTTCCTCAGGGTCTACCCAGCCAGGTCAGAGGTCATGGAGACCTCTTTAGTGGACCTGGGATTGGAAGAATTGGAAACAACTGTTTCCTCAGTTATTTGCCATTTTATGTGTTAATCTTTTAAAGTTAATTCCTTTGTATGCAAGCTGCCAGTTTGCATGCAGATTGTACTGGTTTTTAACTAGTTTTGATAAGACTGTTGAGAATACACTCAGCCTTGGGTAAGAAACAGATTATAGTTTGTGTGTGTGTGTGTGTGTGTGTGTGTGTGTGTGTGTACGTGTTTTTGTGACATATCAGGACACAAATCAGTATAATGACATGGGTATGACACAGGTATTACAAAAAGCAGGTGAAATATGAGGACATTGGTGACGTCCTCAGTTCTCAAAAAGCTTATAAATCACACAGGATGAGTTTTTTCAGGGAGTAAAGCTGTACACTGTCTCCTGTGATGGTTGGGGTTTAGGGGTAGGGTGGGGTGAGGGCAATATAATATACGGTTTGATCTGTATAAAATGAATGGAAGCCTATGTAATGTACCCACCTTTCACAAAAACAAACGTGTGTGTGTGTGTGTGTTTAATATTCATTTTTGGATCATTTCACAGGTCTAGAGTCAGCTCTGAAGTGGCTGTCTGACATTTGTATGCTTGAGATATTGAGATATTGTACACACATGCACATGGAAATTTTTTAACCATTCAGGTAAAAACACCTAATGACGCAGTTAATGACGTTATGTAAGAGTATAATTGTTGATGTTTTGAAATTGTAAGCAGAGCAGCCTACGAACTCATTGTGAGTGTTGAAGCTGGCACCTGCTAATGAAACTGCAAAATATCTTCAGTAAACTTTCTTTTTAATTGAATTTCTGACCCCAGCTCACATCTTATATATATGTATATATATATATAATATATATATATGTATATATATTTTTAATATGTACATGGAACTTCGCCTGTGTTACGGCACCTTGCTGCAATTTTAGTTTCCCAAACGGGATAATAAAGTTGAGTCTGAGTCTGAGTCTCATCTGACAGACAAAATTTCCCTACACATGAAATATTTCAAATAAATATTGTTCTATTTCTTGAAAAATGTATATTGGTTAATACAAACCAATGATGAACAAGAACAACGATGATAAGGAGAAATTTTCCCTAGGTCCAAATCAGCAAATCAGAAAAAACATTAAAAATGCCCCTCCCCTCTTTACTCTATAGCTCTTACTGTATTTATCTGAGCAGTAAAGAAAGTTAACTCAACTTAAAATTGTAAGGCATCTTGCTGCACAGCTTTTTTAAAGCTGATTCAACTTTTAACAGAAGTACTGCACTTGACTCGATTTAAGTTGAGTCAACTTGAAAAGCTCTGCGATAAGTTGACTTACAATTTTAATTTGAGTTCCTTTGCATACACTACGCAGCAATTATTTGCATTGCCTCAATTTTAAATCGCTTAATGCCTCCTCAGTTGTAAGTTGTTTTTGTCCAACGAAAATGACTATATGTAAATGTATTATCAATGTAATCAATGTAATATAAATATAACAATTTATTAAGGAACATGTGACACTTAAGACTTTACAATCAGATAAAAACAGTTACTGCACTTATAAAATTATATTTAGATTTTAATAAGAAAGAAAATCCATTCTGGCATCATCCTGTACGAGCACAGAATTCCAAGAGTATGGAATCTGAAATCATATCATAAACCTAACCAATCCACACAGTCTTAATGATACAGTGAGAGGCATGTGGGCTGGGCTGGATCATTCAGACACTCAAGAGGTTCACCACCGACTTCTCCTTCACATGTCTGCTTTAGTGGAGAGAAAAGAGGAACATGGCCTCAAACAGACGCGGCATCCCCATAACACTCAAACCTCTTACAGAAATATCTGCCACTCAAACCACAACTATATATACACTCTACATACACAAGAAAGATTGATCTCGGTTTTTGGGCAGCTTCCACCAAACATAAAAACTGGTTTGCAGAGCCAAAAGAGCAAGTAGTTGCAATGGCAGTGTTCAGTTAAAATCTGGGGTTGTTTGGACAACCTGTCTGAGTTACAAATAGTAGTTTGTGGGAGTTTGACAACCACATTGTTTTGCCCAAAAGACTCAAATTTCTAAACATCTCAAATTATTAAAGGCTTATTTCATACATGCCTTTTTTTAATGTCAGTCAAGGTTTCTGAAACAAATCCAATCTGATCGGTTCCAAAATATTGTTGCTGACACTGCTTAAATAACAATTCCATAATCCAAAGCAATTACAGTCAGATACAATTTAAACCTAATACAAAAGAGTCAAATTGCTTCACTGCTATTAAATGAGTTGTTCATCCAAACTGCTAATTCCTGTCTGAGTTTGCTCATCCTCGTGTTGCTAAGACTTTCATTTATCTCCAGAACATCTTCTTTTTTAAATCTAACCTTCAATTTCTTAACTTCTTTCTCTCCATTAAAAGTCTGTTAACATTAAATATTTTATTGATTTTTATCATTTAACTAATCAAGAGGTGGCATTAAAAATTATATTTTTATATATTTATATAAAATATATAATATATATTTTCACTTCTGAATCCCAATCAATTGATAAAGTGTGTAATAAATCCAATGGATTTTATAAATAAAAAGTGACTTTTTAAAAGGACTAGAATGTTAATAATAATAAAAAAGGAAATTTGCTTTTTTAAAATGACATTTTTCCTCAAATAAACAACTGTGGTACTGATATCTAATACAACGTATACCAAAATTCTTGTTTATAACATTCAGTTACAGGTGCATCAGAATTTTTCAACCCCCCTGAATTAATGAGCCCCCCCTGTTTATTTTTTCTCCATTTCTGTTTAAAACGACAGAAGATTTGTTTCAACACATTTCTAAACATAATAGTTTTAAATAACTCATTTATTTGATCTTTGCCATGATGACAGGACATAATATTTTACTAGATATTTTCAGACACTTCTATACGCTAAAAAATGACATTTAAAGGCTTAACTATGTTAATTAGGTTAACTAGGCAGGTTAAGGGTAATTAGGCAAGTTATTGTATAACGGATGGTTTGTTCTGTAGACTATTGAAAAAAATATATAGCTTAAAGGGGCTAATAATTTTGACCTTAAAATGGGTTTTTGAAAAAATTAAAAACTGCTTTTATTCTAGTCAAAATAAAACAAATAAGACTTTCTCCAGAAGAAAAAATATTATCAGACATACTGTGAAAATTTCCTTGTTCTGTTAAACATAATTTGGGAAATATTTAAAAAAAAAAAAAAAAAAAAAATTCAAAGGGAGTTTAATAATTCTGATTGCAACTGTACATACAGTACATATTCTTACAAGCAAAAACAGAAATAAAAGAAGATTAGAAACCCAAATTAGAAAGCAAAGGTTACATTTGCCCTTGGTCTTACCTATTAACCATAACCCTGCATTTCCCCCATCACTTAACGATAAAGCATTTAATATTTGGCAGAGAGCAGGAATAATCCACTGTCAGGAATATTTATATTGATAATATTTTTTCCCAGCGTTTCACAATTAATACAAAAATGTTCTCCTCCTAGCACTCATTTCTTTAGATACTTGCAACTTAGGAACTTTTTTAAAAACTCATAACCCCAGATTTTCCGAACCTTCACCAAAATCTCAACTTGACCAAATTTTTGAAGTACCCTTACATAGAAAAGGTGTACTGTCTATTTTATACAGGCTGATCTCCTCTTTTTCTACTACCTTTCTTTCCTTTATTAAACAACAGTGGGAGTCAGACCTTAATCTTACATTCGACGAGATGTGGGACGAGATTTTGTCCCGCGTTCATACCTCCTCTATCGGTGCATGACTTTGCCTCATCCAATTAAAATTTTTTCATCGAATATACTGGACAAAAATGAGGTTGGCAAAAATAACTCAAGACTTGGACCCTAAATGTGACCGCTGTAATCAAGCACCTGCAGACTTAATACATATGTTTTGGCTTTGTCCATCAATCACTTATTTTTGGCTATCAATTTTCAAGTGTTTCTCTTCTGTGACAAAGATACACATCGAACCGTGTCCTCTTATTGCACTTTTTGGACTTTCTCCGAATATAGCAGGGTTATCGAGCTGATAGATGTTTTTTTTTTTAATTTATTTTTTATTTTGTTATTTATTTATTTATTTTTAAATTTTTAATTTATTCATTTTATTACCATTATTATTATTATTATTATTATTATTATTACTTGTTTAGAGGATAGGGGTGGGAATAATATTTGTTTAAATTTCTCTGTAAAATTACTTTGTTATATCTGTAAAAGTTTAATAAACAGATTTAAAAAAAAAAAAAAAAAAAAACAAAGGTTAGTCATTGAGCATCTTTAAGAAAGTTCCAGAAAGTGGACCATATATGCACCCAAAATGTTTTGTCCATTTCAATGGACATCAGGTCAGTGCTTCCCAAACATTATACCAACATAAAATACAAAAAACAATGATTCCTGGTAGAATCTTATAAATTAGAAATCTTAGAAATTTATTTTCAAAATCAGAAATATTACCATTGTAACATTTTTACTTTAATTTGAGATTTTTGTTGTATGGATTGGAACTTGTTTATAACAAAGTTTATCTTCATCTTCCTCATATTGTGCACATCTGAGATATGCTCAAGAACTTCCAGATCTGTATATTCTGCATATGAAATTGTTTTACTGGATTATTACTGGAGATTTAATTTCAGTAACAGATCTTGAACACATTGTCCATCCTAATTGACAGACATATCTGAAAAAATCCTGATCTAAAGCTTGTTTAAGTTCAATCCCTCTTTTTTTACATACAATCTATGAAATATTGTCAAACATATCGTTCATTCATTCATTTTCTTTTTGGCTTAGTCCCTTTATTAAAATCTGGGGTCTCCACAGCAGAACGAACCACCAACTTATCCAGCATATGTTTTACGCAGCAGATGCCCTTCCAGCTCCAACCTATCACTGGAAATACACCCATACACTCCCATTCACACACATACACTACGAACAATTTAGCTTACCCGATTCACCTATAGCGCATGTCTTTGGACTGTTGGGGAAACCGGAGCACCCGGAGGAAACCCACATGAACCTGGGGAGAACATGCAAATTCCACACAAATGCCAACTGACCCAGCCAGGGCTCGAACCAGAGACCTTCCTGCTGTGAGGCAATCGTGCTACCCACTGTGCCACCGTGACGCCCGCAAACATATCAATAAATCTGAATAAATCATTGCAAATGTGGCTTACGTCTGTGTCTGGAGTGAAGTGATGCTACAGTATGCTGCTTTTCAGTGTAGTGGATTTTTTTCAAATTGCAACATGCCGAGTCTTACTGCCATTTGACTAGATGACAATGGTCCACTCTCATGGACTGCAGGTTTTAAATTGGATGAAATGCTCAGGAACCACAAAAAACATGGGCTGACATGTAATGTCCATTGTAATGGTTGCCATTGACTTGCATTATATGAATCACCTCCCAGCACACAATTTTGTGTTTAATAGACATCTAATAGACATCTTAGACAGCTTGGCTAAAACAAGGCTAAACTTGGGCTATGCGTGAAAATCTAATAGACAGCTAAGAATAGATTAAAACTAGACTAGTCATCAAATAGACAGATTAGACAGACTTTATATGTGTAGTCATTCATTTCTGTTTATTTGATGACTAGTCTAGTTTTGGCCTATTCTTAGACGTCTATTGGACAGCTCAAATTTAGCCTTGTTTTAGCCAAGACAACTATTCGTCTATTAGACATCTTTTAAAAACAAAAAATGCTTGCTGGGCCAGAACTAGAAATCATCTTTAATGTTTCACCGAAGAAAAAAGTCCTTACTACACTCAAAAAAAGATGTTTGGTGTTTGTTCAAACTTATATAAAATAAGCTGAAACAACACAATGCTTGAGTTTTTTGTGGGACAGCTTAACTGTTTTATGTCCAATTAAATTAGTAAAAACTAGTAAGCTAACTTAATTCCTTCATGTAGTCTCAACACAAATCGATTGTGTGGAACCCAGCATTTTTTTTTACATTGTATACATCTTAGAGATGGTCTGTGATTAAATTAACAGCTAAGTTTCATTTTTGGGTGAAACTTTTCCTCCCCCTGAAGCACAGCATAGTATCCGGTTTACCCTGAATAATGTTTAGAAAACATAATCGCTGACGTGCATACATTCCCCAAAACCTCCTTCCCCACAACAAACTCCAAGCTCTTGTCCATCGTTGTTGATCTTCCCCTTTTCCCGTCTTTCTTTCATCCCAAGTGCCGCACAATAACCATTTTTCAGCACAGACTCAGAGGGAACTGCAATCTAAACCCTTCAGAAGGCTCTGCCAAAGCGAGCACAATGTCAACCTTGACAATGAGTTAGAGCATTAGGGAAACGGAGAAAGTGAGAGAGCTGATTGACTTACTGCGGGCCCTGATACCTGGCAGCCGTTTTAGGAAACGTGTATTTTTGGAGTTCCCCCAGCTTTTCACTTGCTTATCCTTCATCGTGGTCTTACTCCGTGATGACAGAGAGGGAAAAGATATCGAGATGGAGAGAGAAATAGACACTAAGAGCCTCTATCACGCTGTCGTACCATCTGGAACAGCAAGCGAACGTTTATACGAGAGTTAACGGGACCTTGCGGCATGTAGCAAACTCATTTTTATCAAAACAATTGGAAAGAACCTTCTGTTTATGCAGTTTTTAAACATTCTAATGTTGCCTTTAGTGAATCTGATCTAGTGGTTTATCCAGAAGGATAAGTAGGAACAGAAACTGACATCAAATGAAGGATACTTTTGTCCGGCAAGCTTGATAAATCAAACTCTGGCGTGGGAAAAGCTGAGCTGTTCAAAGCTTTAATATCAGCTCTATAAATACAGCAAGAGTTCAAGGCCAGCATGTCATTGACTCCATTCAGCTCACAGTCATACTGCTCTTTCCTTCAGCTCAGTCAAAGGCAGTTTTAAGAAAGAAAATGTTGAGCAAATAACAGACCCCAACATCATCCTGCCATTACTAAATACGCTAGCTCTTCTCTTCTTTTTTATCCAGTGGCATCTCTGCAAGCTCGAAGAGGTCCAGAGCCCTCCGCACGTATTATGTACACAGCCTATTACAGTGATTTACAGCACTCACTGTCTGTCTGCTAAAAAATGGTGGTGGTGGCAGCGAATGAGTGTGTGCGTGTAAAAAACAAAAGGCAAGAAAGTGGGCGTGTCCAGCTCTGTTTAGGTGGGAGTGTCGGGGGAGGGAAAGAGGGAAGGATTTGCAAATATGTGAGTTTCCGTTTG
The DNA here is from genome assembly GCA_903798195.1 of Danio kyathit. Classification (NCBI taxonomy): domain Eukaryota; kingdom Metazoa; phylum Chordata; class Actinopteri; order Cypriniformes; family Danionidae; genus Danio; species Danio kyathit. Next base: position 30,722,468 of record LR812523.1, read on the forward strand.
GGCACGCAGTTGCAGGGGAGAAATAGAGTGACTGTGTTTACATGGACATCAGTAATCAAATTACTTGCCAAATTATTAATTTGTCGACTTTAACTGCAGTTTGGCACTTTCACTTTATATTCAAAAACATTTCCTGCATGTCCCTCCATGACAAACGAGATATTGAAAGTGAGGAACTGCTGGAAGAGTGGAGTTTTAATGGTATGTTTGATACCGCATGGCGAATGGGAGAAAAAAATCCTATGCATTTCTCTGTAACTTATGTACTCGGTAGGTAGCGTCAGAAAGCCGTGTGTATCTAGACTATCCTGTCACAAAATGCGGCGAAAATCGTACATGACGGGAATAGTTTGATTGCTGTGTTTAAATGTTTACATTCGGAGAGCAGCATTTACAGAGGATCTTTCAGTCTATAATATTGTACTATAATATTGCAGAGATATTAACATACTGTAAACTTAGTGACTAAATCATTTTGACTGAGGTATGTCTTTAAAAACTGAAAGAGCACTGCTGACCATACGAAGTAACTTTTCCATCTGGGTTAAACAAAGGTCACTGCACTGCACACACACTTACCAAATCTGTAGCGACAGGACAATCAAACTGGAACTGTGTCTTTTTTTAAAAGGAGACGAGAGGCAAATCCGGATTTCATCATTTAAAGATGCGAAAAGCTCTCGGGTAAAAAAATGTTCCTTACAAACGAATTTCTGTCGCGTGCACTGTATTCCACATATGAGTCCAGCGGCACTCTCATAGCGGGGAAATGAAAACAAAACCTTCGTTGCAGCAGATTAATAAACGCAGCACACTAATAAATGCAACACTGACGACCCATGTTTCCAAATTCTTGTTCTTTCACTTGTTTTGGCAACACAACGTGGCGTCTCTCTGTCTATCATGCATACTAATAGAGTTGCACCGCATACACAATAGAGTGCGCTGATTGGTTTGAACAAAGTCTTGAATTAATGCCGCACCCTCAGAGACGTCACAATGTTCTCGCAGGGACAGACAGCCACTCTCCACTCTGGATTTACACGCAAGTATCTCATGGCCGTGACGCAGCTTCAAAAATTTGTTTCAAACCGGAAGAACGAATTTGCTCAAAATAACGCAAAACAACCAATTTTCACTTTTTAGTGCAATATATGTGTCCTAATAGTGTTTATAGCAGCGTGGGACACATATATGACTGTCAACAGCTCAAAAATGTGTTTTGGTGTTTCGTGACCCTTTAAATGCCTTTAAAAGTCTCTGGAGCTCATTATTGCTGTATGTATGCTTAAAAAAATATTTAACATGGGCTCATTCTGAAAACGTAACCCTATATACATTTTTGGAGATCGCAAATTATTTAGCCAGAAATATGTATGGCCGCATTTCGTTTTTAAAATGAACGATACGGGGCGGTATGATGCCGTTCCTTTTCGCGCTTACAAGCTGACCGCTTACCCCTGTATGGATGGCTTTCCCGCTGTTACCAGTTTGTCCAGTAGCTCGCTATGTACGTCGGTGGACTTGAGAGGCAGAGAGGGTTTGAGTCCAGTGAAGAACGGTTCCAGAAAGCGGGTAAGACAAAAACAAAAGCCAAAAAATAAAATAAACAAGTAAATAACAGGGTGAGAATGTGGTAAAATCCGAAAACGTGGTAAAAATCAGGCGAGGGCTTTTCTTTTTCTGGATTGCTTTTTAAATTTGTTGTTTGGGTTTAGGGAGATGGGTGGGCAGGTCAATCGGTGCTTTTGAAAACATTATTGGTTGGGTTTAGGGAAACAGGAGGGTGGGTCAGTCGATCAGTTGTTCAGTCAGTCATTCGGTCAGTCAAACAGTATATAGTATATATACTTATATACAATAGTATATCAGAAAATGTATTAAGAGAAACTCAAATAAAGTAATAAACATTATATAACTAACCGCCGGTTATTAAACAGTCCACGCTTCCCAAATACTGATGTCCATGCTAGGGTTGGGCAGATAGACGATGCCATCGTCCATCGCCAATGGCCGATAGACATCACGATGCTGAGCTGACATCGCCTATCCTCCGCCCCACCCCCGTCGCAAACCCGCTCGTGAAAAATACACACTCAGGCCCCATTTACAATAATACAGCTTAGTTTTAAAATGACATTTTAGAACGAAAATGACCCACATTCACACTGGTGTTTCATCTAGCATTTCTGAACAGCCCTCCGTCCACTGAAAACGCACATCAACCCTGAACCCCCCCCACCCACACACACACACACACACACACACACCACACAACCAAAATACAAGCTGACCGATCTGCATCAGCTACACATTGGATAAAATACAATCTGATATTTGACAAATAATTTGATGTGTTTTACATTTTTGCAGATCTAATTATAAAGTCTTAATACTTTAATCTTAATAATCTTTAAGCTTTTAATCTTAAAATGATCAGTTATTTAAAAATATAAATAAATAAATTAAATTAACACAGCTTTTTAAATATACACTAAAAAAACCAACCCATATTCAGCTCAAATATTTAAAAAAAACGTAACCAGCCCTTGGGTTTCTCCATATTTGATCTTTTTTTTTTTAAATCTAATGAAACTTTAGCATCATTAATAATGTGCACGTGAAGTTAAAAGACATTTAGAAAGGGTTTTCAACACATCCTATGCCTCCTAAAAGTTTAGAATGAAGGAAAATCAATGGTGATAAAACTATTATTATTTTTTGAGGATTTATTTACTATTAATTACTATTAAATAACTATCACCTAATCCACATTCACCTATTATATTTGAAGAAATACTACTATGCGCACAACTCACATGCTGCATTTCTTGATGGATCTCTTTCTGACACACATTCGGTCTGTTAAGTTGAAGTCAGCACTGCATACCTCTGGCCAAAACCACATGCAGAACACTCTAATGCACACAGCATACTGCAACTCCGTCATCCCCCTGTGAACACCAGCACCTCCATCATGTCTTAATGCAATAATGCTGTCGCTAAAAAAGCCCAACACAACAGATTAACATCAACACCTAGTCGCTAACGTCTACCTTTATCATGTGTTCAGACAGAAATGCTGTTTTACTATCCAGCGAAAGAAAAAGAAAAAGGTTTGAAACAGTCTAAAGCATCTGCTGAAAGGGATTTCTCAAGTACAGCATTTATATGTAATGTGGCAGGACACAAAAGCTTACTTACAATAATGCATTGCACTTTTTTATTAAACATACAATTTCACTCAGCATAAAACATATGAAAGATGTACTGTACATTTACAGGATGTGTACTTTAGATGTTTTATGGATGAAATTTGAGTTACTTTTACATTGGTATTTTACATTGGTTTGAAACATACTGTATAATTACATATAAAACATTTAAAAATCATATAGTTACTCATGATTTATTGTTTGTTTTTTATCTGGGTTATTTTGGCATTACTTTATTCAAATTAATCAGTGCAAATTTGTGGCAAACGGCTGTCATAAGAGTATTTAAATATAAATACTTTCCGTGTATGTATGGTTTGTTAGGATATAACAACATTTTTTTGAGATACAACTATTTAAAAAACTTGAAATAGGGTTGGAAAAAAAAATCTAAATATTAGGAAAATAGGCTTTAAAGCTGCCGAATTTAAGTTCTCACCAATGCATACAGAAATTAAGTATTGATATATTTACACTATAAAATTTAGTAAATAATATCATGATCTATCTTCAACATTTTATTGATTTTTGCCATAAATGAAACATCTATTGCGTTTATACAACAGTTTGATAGCATAATCGTGTATATAAAAAAGAAAATCAAACATGGAGAGTCTTAAAAATTATTGTGTGTGAGGAACTACTTTCTTCTGCCTCTCATTCACATCTGCAGCTGACATCAGAACAACAGAAACCGTTGCTCATTCACCAACGTCACTTTAGAGCTAGTATTTGAATGATTCTCTAGCGTAATGTCTAAAGTGATGACAAAACAGATAATTTTGCTGACATTTTAAAATTATAAGGCTGAACGGCATGAAATGCCATCAGTCTACAGAGATTTCCCAGTATTTTTCTGTTGCAATTGGGATATCACAATAATAAAGCCCGAAAAAGCCAAAGCAAAGCAAACACTACCAGATTACTATAAATACAGCACTACAAAATACAAAAGAGAGACATCAACTTAGAAAGTCATTTACCTGTTTTATAATGATTTGATCTTTAGAGAAGTTTTTCTCCTCTAATGGCTTATTATGCGGTTTCTGTCGCCATCTTGTAGCGCAACCGTCTTTACTCTGTATGACAAGCTAATGGCGATAAAATTCCGAAATTATAAATATTTAAAATAGGCACTATCCTTATAAATAAACTGCATAGTTGCAAAATAAAAAACGACATTCTTGCCTGAACAGCTGCAATATTTGTCAAACTGTTGTGAGTTTATTGATCTGCTGTCACTCCATGTGGGCGAAGTAATACACAAGGGTGAAAAGGCTGTGCGAGTGCAGTTCTTACGGGAATATTGCACAGCTATCAGGCAATCAGATTCAAGAACTAGACAGAACTGTTGTATAAATATACTGTATATACACCGTAAAAAAAAAATTAAGACACATTTGACTTTTATTTAAATAATTTTATCATGTTCTGATTAAATTCAACTCAGTTTTTTTAAGTTATACAAAGTTTAGTCAGTTTGAATGATGTAAGTTGACATGACTAACCTAAAGTAAGAGTAAGTGATTCAAATAAAAAAACAGTGTTTTTTACAGTGTATAAAAAATGTCATCTGAGGTACACTCTTAAAAATTAAGGTGCCAGAAATGAGCATTTGTGATGCCCTGTTTTCTGAGTACAAAGAAATGCTTACAAATCTAAAGAAGCTTTTTCCATAAAAATCAATGTTTTGAAATGGAAAAGCCCTTTTGGTATTAATGCCAAAAAAGATTCTTTATTTTTAAAAGTGTAAATGATCTTCCACTTTCAGAAACCTGAAACTACAAAGTTAATCTATAAGCAAAAGATATAGATGCAGTTGGACAGCTCTAAATGCACAATTGGGAAATCATTGCAGTTCTGCTGTAACACAAAACCCCCAGCAGTCACCCGGCTTCTTCCTAATCCTTTTAGTCCATGAATTGCTGTGGAGCGTGGCTCTAATAAGCATCTGTGTATGCAAAACTCACTCAAAACCTGCCTTTCTACTCACAACCATCTCTACCACCATGTAAGTATACACACAGATCCAGACACACGCAGTACATGAACACCAACACACAATTACAAATGTTTGCAAATGACATCAAAGCAATATGGGTTTGCTTAATCAGCGGCTCTGGATTGAATGAGCTTGTGGCAACCACGAGATCATTTGAATATGTGAATGACATCATAACCGCTCGCCGCAGATGAAGATTTCTGTGGTTGTCTGTCAGTCTCAGACGACCACAGGAGCGGGAAAGAGAGGTGGGAAATAAGATACAAAGAAACTCTTTCACAGGTTTTATAAATGCTGATATAAAAACACAGGATTCTTTTCATGTGGCAGATGCATAGTTAAGTTTTACAGGGCCAAATAAAAATAAAACAATATAAGCAAAACATTGAGACCAAACAAGATGTGATGTGTGCTTAGCAACAAAACTCTGATTCAATGGAAGAAAGGTGAAGACCAACAGATAAGGCAGAAAAGACATGAAATGTTTGAGCAGTGCTGCACAAGGTTTTTTTTTTTTTTTAGAAATGTTTTGATCACTGAGAAAGAGAAAGAAAGAAAGAAAGAAAGAAAGAAAGAAAGAAAGAAAGACAGAAAAAAGAATGATTGAAAGAATAAACAAAAGAAAGAACGAATGATCAAAAGAATGAAAGGAAGAATGAAAAAACAAGAAAAAACAAGAACAAAAGAATGAAAAAGAATGAAAGAACAAAAGAACGATGTAATGAAAGAAAAAACAAAAAAGAAAGAATGAGCAAAAAGAGTGAGAGAAAGAATAAGAAAGAAAGAAAGAAAGAAAGAAAGAAAGAAAGAAAGAAAGAAAGAAAGAAAAGAAAGAAAGAAAGAAAGCAAGAAAGAAAGAAAGAAAGAAAGAAAGAAAGAAAGAAAGAAAGAAAAAGAGAAACAAACAAACAAAAGAAAGAACAAAAGAAAAAACAAAAGAAAAAACAAATAATGAAGAAAGAAAGAAAGAAAGAAAGAAAGAAAGAAAGAACGAAAGAAAGAGTGTAAAAGAACAAATGAACAAGTAAGAACAAAAGAAAGAACAAAAAAATATGAAAGAAAGAAAGAAAGAAAGCAAAAAGAAAGAAAGAAAGGAAAAAAGAGAAACAAACAAACAAAAGAAAGAACAAAAGAAAAAACAAATAATGAAAGAAAGAAAGAAGAAAGAAGCAAGAAAGAAGAAGAAAGATAAAGAGTGTACAAAGAACAACAGAACAAGAATAAAGAACAAAAGCAAAGAACTAAAGAAAAAACAAATATGAAAGAAAGAAGAAAGAAGAAAGAAAGGAAAGAAGAAAGAAAGAAGAACGAAAGAAGTGTAAAGAAACAAATGACAAAGAAGAAAGTAAATGAATTAATAAAAGAAAGAAAGAAAGAAAGAAAGAAAGAACAAAAGAAAAAACAAAAGAACAAAAGAAAAAAGAAAAGAATGAAAGAAAGAACAAAAGAAAAAATAAAATAACAAAGAAAAGAATGAAAGAATGAAAGAAAGAACAAAAAAAGAACAAAAGAAAGAAGGTGAAGGAAGGAAGGAAGGAAGGAAGGAAGGAAGGAAGGAAGGAAGGAACGAACGAACATGAAAAAAAGAACAAACAAAAGAATAAAATAACAAAAGAAAAAACAAAAGAACAAAAGAAAAAAGAAAAGAACAAAAAAAAGAAAAGAAAGAACAAAAGAAAGAACAAAGTGCAAATGAAGGAAAGAAGGAAGGAAGGAAGTTAGGAAGAAACGAACGAAGAAATGAAGGAGCGAAGGAATGAACGAAGGAACGGAGAAAGGAAGGAAGGAAGGAAGAAACAAACAAATGACAGAATTAAAGAATTTTTTTCATTTTACACAGATTTGGGTCAAATATGGACAAGAGGAAATGTTTGATAATGTAGACTGTACACATTTGACCCAAATCTGTGCTGAAATAATGCAGTCATTTTGTGTGCATTAAAAGCATTATAAAATAAATATGACATATTCTATAGTTAAAGCTTTTAACTTTAATAATAGTCAAAAATAGAATTAGAATATCCAGAAGTCCAACTTTTTGTGCGATGGTTAGCATCTTCCTCTGCCTTTTGCGTGCTACCGTGGGTTTTCTCGGTGTTTGTTGGGGAGAAAACTTGCAAACATACAGTAAAGCACTTCAGAGTCACACTGCTCGTAATCAAAGATTTATGTCAATTTGGCAAGCTGAACGCATTTTGTGCTGTACAGAAGACATGGCACAGAAAAGACTGATTGACAATGGTCTACAGCTAATCAGGACGCAGAACGCAATGCGCTTATTAAGACGCAGAACACAATGCACTGTTAAAAAAAGCTATGTTTTATATATAAACTGCATTTTACTGAAGGACAGTTATGCGGTATGTTGCTGTATTTTAAAGTAAAATTGTGAGAATTACTGTATATTTTATAGTAAAGATATACAATGCTCTAAATACATTTACAGCAAGATAAATGGTGCTGTAAATGCAAATACAGTAATTTTGCTGTAATTGATTCTACAGGAATTTTTTAACAGTATAATAATCTCATGATCTCCCTCAGTAATAACATTCAACTCATATTTCAATTCTCAGCAGAATTAAAACAATAGTTTGAAACAAAAATGTATTAAACATTGCAAGTTAACATTATCATAATGATATCGCTTAAAATAGATTTCGATAAATTAAAAATAAATTAAAAATTCCCAAATAACTGCTGCTCCTTTGAAAACCTCTTTTAACACTTAAGAAGTGACACAAAAAAGTGAGCAAAATTATAAACGTGCCACAAATCTTCCTAGAAAAAGATGAGTGCTACTACTTGTACTACTAGTGGTCAACTACATGAAACTGAAAGCTTGTTAGTATGAAAAGTTTCCTCAATAAATATGTACTTTCCTTCTTGTACTCAATTCATTTGTTTCTATCCATGTCCAGAGCTCCACTTCCTCCAGCAAGGCTTGTGCCATGCAGCACTTCCTGTTTTAGTATATTTTGTGGGCTGCAGAACGCAGGTCCTGTTAAGTCTAAAGTTTCCTGTAGTTTATACAGAGCACACACAGATTTCACACTCAATATAGCACCTGGGTTACAACATATTGTCCTGTAGATTGACTGGGGTCATGGGAAGTAATGAACAGAGCAGAGAAGGGAAAGGAGGGAGTAATTACACCAGGAATACACATTATACAAAACAGGCAGCAAGAATTTACAATAACAAACAGCTCACACAACTAAACTTACATAGCTGTTTACAGTAACGCAGATGGAAGATGACTTCATTAGATGCCGATGGGCAATTTGCAATGTGTTCGAAGCATGTGATAACTACATTTTAGAACTGTTTTTATTATTTGTGCCCAGAATGTTCGTCAGACTGTGTGCTGACAATGAACGATCTTATGGTGTTTAGAACATTCTTATGGTGCTCAGAATGTTCATTCATTCATAATGTGAGGTGAATTGTCCATTGAAATGTTTGCTGATAGAGAGTTTGGAATGCTTGAGTGTTTGGATTGTTCATTTTGAAGATATATGTTAGCAACCCAGTTCAGAATGTTTGGCCAAAACATAACAATAATCCTTGTTTAGAAGCCTTATTCAGAGTGTTTTTGATAATCACAATCATTTATAAAAAAAATTAATAAAAAAAAAATCATTCAAAGCATGTTTCCAGAATGTTCTTTTACAGTGTGTGATATTTTAAAGTAATGTTAATTTAAAGTGTGTATGAAGTGTTTGATCAAAGTGTGCATATTCAAGATGTTTATTTTAATGTATTATTATTTATAATGTAATGTAATGTAATGTAATGTAATATAATGTTATATAATATAATATAATATAATGTAATATAATATAATATAATATAATATAATATAATATAATATAATATAATATAATATAATATAATATAATATAATTCATTCATTCATTTTCTTTTTTCGGCTTAGTCCCTTTATTAATTCGGGGTCGCCAGAGAGGAATCAACTTATCCAGCACATGTTTTACGCAACGGATGCTCTTCCAGCTACAACCCATCTCTGGGAAACATCCATAAACACTCATTCACACTCATACACTACAGACAATTTAGCCTCCCCAATTTACCTAAACTGCATGTTTTTGGACTGTGGGGGAAACCGGAGCACCCGGAGGAAACACACACGAACGCGGGGAGAACATGCAAACTCCACATAGAAACGCCAAGTGACCCAGCCGAGGCTCGAACCAGTGACCTTTTTTTTGTTGCTGTGACCACCTACTGCACCACCGCGTTGCAATATAATATAATATAATATAATATAATATAATATAACATAACATAACATAACATAACATAACATAACATAACATAACATTAATATAATATAATATAACATAACATAACATAACATAACATAACATAATATAATATAACATAACATAACATAACATAACATAACATTAATATAATATAATATAATATAATATAATATAACATAACATAATATAATATAATATAACATAACATAACATAACATAACATAACATAACATTAATATAATATAATATAATATAATATAATATAATATAACATAACATAACATAACATAACATAATATAATATAATATAATATAACATAACATAACATAACATAACATAACATAACATAACATAACATACTATAATATAATATAATATAATATAATATAATATAATATAATATAATATAATATAACATAATATAATATAATATAACATAATATAATATAATATAACATAATATAATATAGTATAGTATAATATAATATAATATAATATAATATAATATAATATAATATAATATAATATAATATAACATAACATAATATAACATAATATAGTATAATATAATATAATATAATATAATATAATATAATATAATATAATATAATATAATATAACATAACATAATATAATATAGTATAATATAATATAATATAATATAACATAATATAATATAATATAATATAGTATAACATAATATAATATAACATAACATAACATAATATAATATAATATAACATAACATAACATAACATAACATAACATAACATAATATAATATAATATAACATAACATAACATAATATAATATAATATAACATAACATAACATAACATAATATAGTATAATATAATATAATATAATATAATATAATATAATATAATATAATATAATATAATATAATATAACATAACATAATACAATATAGTATAATATAATATAATATAACATAATATAATATAATATAATATAACATAATATAATATAATATAATATAATATAACATAACATAATATAATATAGTATAATATAATATAATATAACATAATATAATATAATATAATATAACATAATATAATATAATATAATATAATATAATATAACATAATATAATATAATATAATATAACATAATATAATATAATATAATATAATATAATATAATATAATATAATATAATATAATATAACATAACATAATATAATATAGTATAATATAATATAATATAACATAATATAATATAATATAATATAACATAACATAATATAATATAACATAATATAATATAATATAATATAATATAATATAATATAATATAATATAATATAATATAATATAATATAATATAATATAATATAATATAATATAACATAATATAATATTCATTCATTTTCTTGTCGGCTTTGTCCCTTGCGGGGTCGCCACAGCGGAATGAACCGCCAACTTATCCAGCACGATTTTATGCAGCGGATGCCCTTCCAGCCGCAACCCATCTCTGGGAACTTCCATTACATTCACACTCATACACTACGGACAATTTAGCCTACCCAATTCACCTGTACTGCATGTCTTTGGACTGTGGGGGAAACCGGAGCACCCGGAGGAAACCCACGCGAACCCAGGGAGAACATGCAAACTCCACACAGAAACGCCAACTGACCCAGCCCAGCCGAGGTTCGAACCTACGACCCAGCGACGTTCTTGCTGTGAGGCAACAGCACTACCTACTGCGCCACTGGGTTGCCCATAATATAATATAATATAATATAATATAATATAATATAATATAATATAATATAATATAATATAATATAATATAATATAATATAATATAATATAACATAATATAATATAGTATAATATAATATAATATAATATAATATAATATAACATAATATAACATAATATAATATAATATAATATAATATAATATAATATAATATAATATAACATAATATAACATAATATAATATAATATAATATAATATAGTATAGTATAATATAATATAATATAATATAATATAATATAATATAATATAATATAACATAGTATAATATAATATAATATAATATAATATAATATAATATAACATAATATAACATAATATAATATAATATAATATAATATAGTATAATATAATATAATATAATATAATATAATATAATATAATATAATATAATATAATATAACATAATATAATATAACATAATATAATATAACATAATATAATATAGTATAATATAATATAATATAATATAATATAATATAATATAATATAATATAACATAATATAATATAATATAACATAACATAATATAGTATAATATAATATAATATAATATAATATAATATAATATAATATAATATAATATAATATAATATAATATAATATAACATAATATAATATAATATAACATAATATAATATAATATAACATAACATAATATAGTATAATATAATATAATATTCATTCATTCATTCATTTTCTTGTCGGCTTTGTCCCTTGCGGGGTCGCCACAGCGGAATGAACCGCCAACTTATCCAGCACGATTTTACGCAGCGGATGCCCTTCCAGCCGCAACCCATCTCTGGGAACTATAATATAATATAATATAATATAATATAATATAATATAATATAACATAATATAATATAATATAACATAACATAATATAGTATAATATAATATAATATAATATAATATAATATAATATAATATAATATAATATAATATAATATAATATAATATAATATAATATAATATAATATAATATAATATAATATAATATCAGTGCTACCCACAGGTTTGAAATATACTTGCGGTGGTAGCCGGATTGAAACACACCTTTTACCCACAGCACATACATAGTTAACTATATGCGACAAACAAAACATAATTTATTTTAAACACTAATTTTATTCATTAAGGGTCTGTTTTAAACTTTTTCTTTTCAATGGGTTAAAGTTATAAAAAAGACTGTTGAAATAAATAAAAGAAATCCAATATTTTTCTTATTTATGCTACTCAGGAGCCATGTGCACCCACTGACAGGTCAAACTTGCTTCTCTCTATATCTCATTTAAGTTCAGGTTGCTTTATTGTTATGACATTTTGTACAGTACAGCCAAAGCCTTTTAAATGTATAATCTATGTAATATATTGACATCATCAAATTAATAAAATATATAGCAAATGAGAAAATGACAGAAAAAATTAAACATAAAAACAGACAATATCTCTAAAATGTATAATAATTATAAGAATAAAACGTGTAGATTATTTAAATTAGGCAAATGAGTTAATTACCCATTTCTAATGGCGTGCAAATATTCTGCAGCCAGTTTAGACGTAATTTCGTCCTCTCAGAGTATTTAGTAAAATTTTTCTGAGTCGTTTAGATTAAAGAATTAATTCTTTAATGTCTCTCTCGTGGCTTAGAAAACAAAAGCAAAACCAAATCCCGGACATTTTAGTAGATTTAAAACCCCGGCCAGACGCAAAATAGGTACGGGTCTCTGTGTTGACAGGTCTCACGCACACAGAATGAGCAGTATGAAACCCCGGATTAATAAAGGGACTAAGCCGAAAAGAAAATGAATGAATGAATAATATAATATAATATAATATAATATAATATAATATAATATAATATAATATAATATAATATAATATAATATAATATAATAGATTTTTTATTTTACTTATATTTTATTTATATTTTATATATATAATTTTTTATTTTAAACACTTTATTTATATTATTATAAACACTATTTAAAACACTGCCTGTCTATGTATTTGTGCATGAACTTGCTCAAAAAACAATTCTGGTCATTTTTTGCCAAAAATATTTTATAACTGCAGCTTCAAATTGTGCATTTAAAATGTTTGTTCATTGTTGAGTTCAGAATGTTTATTTAAATTGTCTATTCAGAATGCAATTATTCAAAGTGTGTGTTCAGAACTTTCATTCATAGTAAGTTCAAAATGTTTACAGTGTGCGTTTACAATGATCATTCAAAAAATGTTCATTCAAAGTGCCGTTTTCAGAATGTTGACCCTCACAAAATACAAACGCATGCAGACACAACAGCTGCACAACACACTGCTTGACACCTCATATCTCCCGCACACTCGCACACATGCAGGGCCTCACTTGAAGAGCATAAACACACCACAACCACACAAAGAGGAGTGCATAACACAAAGACATCCAGGAGGCTCTGCTTGAGGGTTTGGACCTTTCCCAAGTCATTAAGGACAACTTAAATCATCCCAGCATAAAAAAGTGCTCTAAAAAAGGAACACTCCCAGCTGACTGTCTCTATAGTGTGTGTGTGTGTGTGTGTGTGTGTGTGTGTGTGTGTGTGTGTGTGTGTGTGTGTGTGTGTGTGTGTGTGTGTGTGTGTGTGTGTGTGTGTGTGTGTGTGTGTGTGTGTGTCTGTGTTACTAACTGATGTTTGAAGCATAAGAGCTTAGTGTGGAACCCTCTGATAAGCTGAGCTGAGCTGTGAAAACACAGATTACATTTCTGTGGCTTTAAAGCGCCCATCGCATGCCTGCGAGCCGAACGGGTAATTAATGCATCAAAAGCGCACAGCCTCGCATTGACCGAGAGGTGGAGCTTGATTCAGGGCCCTTCACACTTCTGAGACAAGCGTGCTAATTCAACACGTCCTCCCACACCACAAACACACAAGCTGTTCGCTTCCTCACTCGCACACTGTCAGTCAGTTTCAGTCACACGCACACACACGTACACACACACACAGGTTTGTGGGGACATTCTTTTCTTTTTTTTTAACATTGGCTGGTTATGTATTTGGGAATAACCTTGCTTATACATAATTTCTGGTTAAATTTTTTTACAATTTTTATTTTAAATAATAATTTTTGACCATTCATTCATTTTTCTTTCAGCTTAGTTTCTTTATTCAACAGGGGTTGCCACAGCGGAATGAACCGCCAACTTATCCAGCACATGTTTTACACAGTGAATGCCCTTCCAGCTGCAACCGATCACTGGGAAACATCCATACACACTCATTCACACACATACACTACGGACAATTTAGCTTACTCAATTTATCTAAAGCTCATGTCTTCAGACTGTGGGGGAAACCAGAGCACCCGGAGGAAACCTACACGAACATGGGGCGAACATGTAATCTCCACACAGAAATGCCAACTGACCCGGGACTCAAACCAGCGACCTTCTTGCTGTTAGGCGACAGTGCTAACCACTGAGCCACCGTGTCTTCCCAGCTTTAAATTGTGTATTCTGAATGTTTGTTCATTGTTGAGTTCAGAATGTTTATTTAAATTGTGTGTTCAGAATGCTTATTCAAAGTGTGCGTTCAGAAATTTCATTAGTTCACACAAACACACACAGGTTTGATTTTGTGAATTGTGGGGACATCCCATAGGTTTTTCATTGTTTTAATACTGTACAAACTGTATCTTCTATTGCCCTACCCAAACCATATCCCAAACACAACCCTCACATGAAAATGTAAACTGTGTACAGTTTTACTTTCTAAAAAATATCATTTTGTATGATTTATAAGCTTTTTGAGAAATAGGGACATCAGCAATGCCCCCATAAATCACCATCTCCTTGTAATACCTGTGTTATAACTATGTTATTATACACATTTGTGTCCTACAAAAACATGCAAGCAAGCAAGCAAGCACACACACATAATTTTAAAATACTTAATTCTGGGTGATTTATGACTCATTTTACTTATGGGGCCCAAAACATTTCAACATTTCCCACAAAAACATTTTCCCACAAGGCCAAAATATACTGGTATTGCTATACTTGTAGGACATTTGGTTCACAAATATAAGAAATATTCAATTCAGTTTAAGTGTATTTGTATTGCGCTTTTCACAACCATTTTTTCAAAGAAGCTTTATAAAAGGTGCACATTACTGCATTTTAATCAAAATCAGAAAAGTTAAGGTTATTAGTTACCATAACTTTATTAGTTACTAATAACTACTAACTACTAATACCGTTTAACAGTTAAAGTTTTACATATAAACATAGATAACCTGCCGTTATAAAGCAGGGACGAAAGTACCATTTTTCATGAAAACAGAAAAACAGAAATACATTTTTGCTGTGGTTACTAACTCATAAGTGTGGTCTTTCAGTATCAAGTGGTTTTTTGAGAAAATGTTGAACAGCTTCAAAATAATTTCACTTTAAACATAAATTTACTTATGATCCTGTCAGTAGGAACAAAAGTAACACATAGATGGGTCAAAAGTAACACAACAATATTTGATTTACTGGCTTGATTTACTTACTGATCTTCACTGTAAAAAATAAATCCGTAAAATTTACGGGAAAAAAACGGCAGCTGTGGTTGCCAGTATTTAACCGTAAAAAATTTGGTTAAAAAAATAAAAGTAATTTCTCATTTTTACAGTAAACTACTGTATTTTATTAATTTATAATATGTAATATGTCTGTATTTTAAATTTGCAACATCTACACATCTTTTGTTACACAGATAGACATGATAACACAGCCATATGCAGGTGGTGATGAGAAAGTTCATACATAATGAACCAAAGCTCATCACAAACAACTTTTCCCACAAGCAGAAAAGTGTATCAGTGTATAGAAGGTGCTCAGTGTCATTCACATAGCTACTTAACATCAGTATGGTAACACGCATGAAATTAAAGTCATGAAATGAACATTGTTTATCAACATTAGATGTAACATAAATCTCTAATGTGCATAACTGATGGGGAAACAACTAAAAAGACCCATAGTAATGTCAACAAAAAGCATAAAAAGTGATGTGCTATGCAGGGAATTCTATGAAAGTTAATTTACATTTATTCGCCGTATATATTAAGGAAACATACTGTTAACCAGGTTACGGATTTGAACTGTAGCATTTTTACAGTTTTTTACTGTTGAAATCTAGGCCATTTTTTACAGTTTATTTTAAATATATCTGACTATGACATTGTAATGTTAACTACAAACATATTTTGTCCTTTATCTTTGCAAATAATAAACTGCATTTTCATTTTAAATTTTACTTCCATCACGTTTCAAAAGCAACCCAACAACGAAATTTGTTAAATTTTTCTGTATTTATTATTATTATTATTGGCAATATGCATTAATTTTATAAAACATATGAATCAAAACACCAAAAACTTTAATATGGAAGTGAAAAATAAGGTATGGCTATTAGCACTGGGACATAAATAACAGTGTTACTTTCATACCCACGGGAACTCTTGCCATTTAATCCTGGTTTACTTTTAAACTGAAAAACTCAGAGATTGCAAACTTAAGGATGTATTAGAGCACTAAATAACCTGTAGATTGATCTTTAGTGTGATGCATGAAAAGAGAAACACAACTTGTAATAAGAAAAAAAGAACAGCTACAATAATTTACTTTCTGCACTTAAAAACTGAAATTCAGACCCAACCACTGGACATGGTTCCTGAAATCAGGTGATATTTGGCAGCTCCACCAAGAGTTTCATGCTGAAAGTGCTGTTATAGCCTGGGAAGCAAACGTTGTCAGGGCTTCGAGAAAACCCCTTTGTTAGTTTTGTCCCACTTAACTTTCGTCCCCGCTCTCCCCTATATAGGCAATGTCTATGTGTACATGTTCAGTGAAGTCTATTTGTGTATTAAGTGCATAATACAAGGTACAAAGGATACAAGGCACACACACATGCACACACACAGACTTGAGTAGGGTTAAGAGCTAACATGCATGGATGTAAACATCTTAGAATTAATCCTTGTAATTTATTTAAAAAATATATACAAAAAGTCTGTGGAGATTTCTTCTAAAAACACAGAGACACTGAGGGGGAAATAATGATTTAACAAGAGTTAGGTCATTACGCTTATCAACAACCTGATCTGTGGGGCTCTGTTGAAATAATAAACTGAGCTGAAAGCAGATATGACTAAACAATATTTTGACATAAAGCCTTGATAGACAGTGTGTGTCATTTTTATGGAAGGATAACACATGACTTAATTTGTTCAGTGTGTTTAATCTTTAGGGTTTTAAATCATCAAATATGGGGGTGATTTTGTTGCTTGTTATTCCTATGAATTTGTCAGAGAGTAAGACATATTAAGGGTTTGCTTACAGTTCAAATTTAGATTTATTCATTCAGCGGATAGAAAACTAATACCAGAGAAGCTAAAAATAAATAAAACTAAATTAAATAGAAAATTTCAGGGGAAGAAAAAACAAAACAGCACAAAAGGGCAAGAAGTACATATTAGTAGAAAGAAGAGTGTAGTTTATAAAAGTCTGTGCACTGGATTTCAAAGGCAGAATCCCGCAATAAAGGAATCAAATATTTACATATGGAGAGCAAGATTATATCAAAACAGCTCAAACAACATGACGTGAATCAGGTGTTTACTTACCAGTCACACATGCAGATTTTCAGTGTGTGTTTGTATAAACACTATAATTCAACTGTGTACAAACATAGTAAGATTTTTGGGGGAGAAGAAATCAATACCTTTATATTATGCAAGAAATGGCTAAATTGATCAAAAGGGAGTGTAGTTTTGCATGTATTTATGTATGTTCTGTATGCTTCCCTATTGTCTACCATACAGTAGTGACCCTTTGTCTATGTGTGTCTTTTTACATTAAACACTGTGATTTGAAATGTTAAAATTTCTTACATTGTTTAAGTTTAAATTATTATGATATTATTATCATATTTTGTTCCTACTCTTTTGCTTTGATATTTTATTGTAGTTTTATATTTGTCCACCTATGTCTGCCTATAATAAATAATAATTATTGATAAAGCAAGTTATACTGCAGTCAGGGGATGTGCTCCATCGGCACGATAATTTGAATATTATTTTGTAGTGTGTGCTGTGCCGTGGTTTTCATATCTTGCAGTGTGCGCACCGTTAGGATTTAGGATAGTACCCTGATAGAAACCTATGTTTAGAATTGTGAAATGCATGGCGCTGCGCGTCATTAGTTCGTTATTTCCAATGGAGAGATGCACTTTCAGGCTGCACCTAGTTAAGATGACAGGGAGTTTCTGTGACTGCGGGAAATGCAAACAGCTGAAGTTTAGGGAAGACGCAATGAAAAGTACACATGTATGCAAACCCACCTAAAGTTACTAACACTGGCGCCGAGGAGAGCGATAACATGATGAATGTTGATCTTGTGTTGAGCCCAATGAGCCTTACAGCTAAAAATAGAGCAAGGGTGTTTCTTTGGTGACATCACTTTGACTCACACGCTGAAAATGGCAAACGTGAAACAACAAACTGAGGATATGGTAATGCGCACCGGTCAATCAATATTGGTGGGCGGGGAGACCGCACTCCTACATCTCCTATCTCAAAACCGCTTCAATTGGTCCACCGTTTTTATGTTGTTAAATTTAAAAAAAAAAGGACTGGGTGTGTTTATATCACCCCAATATAATGGTCTATACACTATACCTACACATATGTCTGTTCAAACAACATAAAAAGAAGATTTTTTACCATTGGTGTCCTTTAAGAATGAAATTAGCCTGTGTGTCTGTGTGATTGTGTGAGTGTGAGAGAGAAAGAATGAGGGTGGGACGCTGCTCTTAATGCAAGGCACTTTAGGGGGGGAAAAAAACCTTGATTTCACTTCAAATATGCTTTTGTGTCTTATCGATGAAGTAATGTTTTTATAATGTTCAGACGACGCCGGTGAGAGAGGGAGTGCTAATGAGAAAAGAACAAGAGATTATAAGCATGAGAACAAAATAGTTTTGGGGCCAAAATGGGAGAAAGCTAACAAAACCTCTTGATATCTCTATTCCACAATCAACACAGACTTTCAACATAGGCTCATTCTGAAAATGTCCCCCTATATACATTTCTGGAGATCACAAATTATGTAGCCAGAGGTACGTATGGCTGCATTTTGTCTTTAAAACAGGGGTCTCAAACTCAAACTGGCGGGAGGCCATTTCAGTGACTGACAGTTTATAGGAGGGTCGTCTTAACATTCTAGCACAAGAAAAAAGTGGAAAGCTGACGTAATTGATATAGGACAACAGACATAAAGTTTATATTTCAAGCATTACCTGTAACCATTGATAATGCAAATCAGCATGTTTATCATGTCACACATCAGCTGCTGAAATATATCTGTGGTTGTTGGCGGAGCACTAGACACACACTCTTCATTCTTCCACAGAGTATATGCAGTCAAAACTCCAGCTTTTTGTTTCTTGTTGTACATATTGAAGGGGTAGTTTAAATTGCAATGAAAGTACTACAAATAATAGGCATAATAATTATAATTCTGTCCCAACCAATTGTATTGTGCAATAGCATAAGAACAGCAGAAAGCAGTTTGGGTAACTTAAGTGACTTTACTGGCAACTGTTCTTCACAATATCTTTCTTTTTTTGTAAAACTACAAGAAAGAGGGGAAAAGTATGTACATATTCACATTTAGTTTAACAAGTTCAATTCAACCAGCAGTACAATTTTACTAATGTACATAGTTTTATGCAAACCTTAATAAGCATATGAGCAAAATCTATTAAATGAGACCATAAGAATAGAATATTAGCAAATTTATCACATTTTTTTTACACCACCAGCATAACGTGTAAGCCATATAGAAGTGTTTGTATAACAACATAAAAGTGGTATAAAACTAATAGTAATCAAACGACCTTTGAATATTTACAAAAATAGAGCTTTAGTAAAAACAGAGCACTTATGAGCATATAATTTAATGTTTAAATCAGCCACAGGATGCGTTACTCTCGACCGTACACTGAGAGAAAATGAAAGTAAAACAAATTCAAATGAAGTACTATAAATGTCGACTAGGTGGCACGTCAAAACCACAAGTGGCTAGATGCAACTGCACAACAATGATAGTGGTTCAAAAATATATGTTTTGGCGGGTCGAACTCATTATATTTTTGACGTCAGTTGCGGGCTGGAGGGAGAAGAGTGGCGGGCTGTAAAGGGGCGAGCTCCAGTGGCAAACCGTGTACGTCGGAAGATTTGAGACGCAGAGCGGAGTTGACTGTGATGATGGGGTTCGAGACTGGCAAAGAACGGCTCTAGAAAGCGGGTAAGACAAAAAAAAAAAAAAGTAAAAAGTTAATAACAGGGTGAGAATATGGTAAAATCTAAAAAAAAAAAGTAGTAAAAATGATGCGGCCGTGAGGGATTTTCTTTTTCTGGATTGCTTTTTAAACTGTCGCTTGGGTTTTGGGAAGTGGGTGGGCAGGTCAATGTGTGCTTTTGAAAACACCATCAGTTGTGTTTAGGGAGGGGGGTGGGTAGGGGCATCGGTCGGTCGGTCAGTTGACAATGGCCCCTGGTGGATTTATGCGAGAACAGCAGCCACGAATAGCACTCGGGAGAGAAATTTGAGATCTGAAAAAGCATACACAGCAGCCTCTGGTGGATTTGTGAAAACAAAAACTGCAAAACAAGTACCTGCTGACACGTATTTGGTGCCCTCCAGAAATGTATATACTGTAGGTGTACGTTTACAGAATGAGAATGGGTTGCAGATTTTAGAAACACTTAACAACGATTCATTAAAAGTGGTTTATGCTTTTTACTAAAAATAAGCAATACAACGCTAATTAATTTATATAGTAAATGTTTGTTAATGCTAATTTGCAAAAATACAACTGCCCAGAACCATTATGTAATATTGACAGATTAGTTTGATTTATTTTAATAATATATTAATATAAATAAAAGTTAAAATTATATGATTAATAAATGCTTCAGAATATTTTTTTATTGAGTTACAGTTAACCAGTCTTAACAAAAGGAAACGTATTGTAAAGTGTAACCCAGATCTTTGAGACTCTTTAAAGCAGGCGCGGATGAGAACACAGCAGATCAAACACGGGGAGCAGAAAACTGCTTATTTTTTCTCATGCACTTCCTTTAAGCCGGAAATATTTCTCATGACAAGTAAAAATGAATTCTGTAACTCTGATGTTTTATTTATGCACCAAAGCAATATTATACTACAGTATATCGCAGAACTGCTATCTCCTCTTTTGTTGCTCTAAGGATATATACTGTTTCTTTTAAAAAGTGAAGATGGTATATAAGAGATATTGTTTGAGCCGAACAGCACTTCCCGCTTTCCTCATTTCACACACGCCACATCCGAACACTGATCCTACAACAACACAGAATGGGATGCCATTACACTTTACATTTCAAACTACAACCCGTAATGTGTGCATAACAATGATCTGGAGACATAAACAGAGACAGAATGTTATAAAACATAATGATAAAACAGAATGAATTCCATTTCTATTAGAATACCAAGAATACCATTGGCAATACTACTGATTATTTCAAATAAGAATTACGATATGTGCGTATTTGGGTGTGTATATGTGTATTTAACAAATATAAACAAACTTGTCATTAAAAAGTGAAAAAAGACAAATAAATGTATGTTTTATTGTTATCATTATTATTGTTATTATTATTATTATTATTTTTACAATGCAAAAAGTTACTTTACTTTAAAAAAGTGAGCAAACCCGTTGCCTAAAGCATCAAGTTGACTTTACTTTAAAAAGGGAGTAAATCCATTTTAACATTGAATGGTTAAGTTGACTTAATTTTTATAATTATGCCCATAATTAATTTACTTAATAATTTTAAGGCCATGGGTTTACTAACATTTTTTTTTTAAGTAAAGCAAACTAAACAGTTTTTACAGTGTGCTATCCTTTTCCTTAGCAGTCATATTATTATATGCTGTTGAGGTCAGAATTATTAGTCCTCCTAAATTATTAGCCCCCCTGTATATTTTTGTCCCCAATTTCTGTTTAAAGGAACAAAGACTTTTTTCAACACATTTCTAAACATAATAGTTAATAACTCATTTCTAATTTCTAATGATGATGACGACAGTACATAATATTTTACTAGATATTCTTTAAGATGCTACTATTCAGCTTAAAGTGTAATTTAAATTTAAATGCTTATCTAGGTTAATTAGGCAAGTTAGGGTAATTAAGCAAGTCGTTGTATAACAGTGGTTTGTTCTGTAGACAATCGAAAAGAAATTTAGCTTAAGGTGGCTAATAACCTTAAAATTATTTATTTATTTTTTTTTTTATTAAAAACTGCTTTTATTCTAGCTGAATTAAAACAAATAAGACTTTTTCCAGAAGAAAAAATATTATAGGAAATGTTGTGAAAAATGCCTTGCTCTGTTAAACATCATTTGAGAATTATTTTTAAATAATAAATTCACATTAGCTAATTATTTTCACTGAAACTGTATGTACTTAAAAGTGTACACTACCTGACAAAAGTCTTGTGGCCTATGCAAGTTTTAGGAATAACAAATAATAATCTGACTTCTAGTTGATCATTTGGTATCAGAAGTGGCTTATATGAAAGGCAAAGACCTCTAAATTTCACTTATTTGACCAAAATAAAATATGATCATGCTTTGATTTTTAATTATTTAATTAGGACAGCAAGGTCTGACTTTGCTTAGACAAAAGTCCTGTCACTTAACAGAAAATAAAGTACAGTATAAAATATAAAGTCATGATGCAGTGGAAAAAGAGTTAACATTGTATATGACTCCCATGAGCTTGGAGGACTGCATCCACACATCTCTGCAATGACTCAAATAACTTATTAATAAAGTCATCTGGAATGGCAAAGAAAGCGTTCTTGCAGGACTCAAGAGTTCATCAAGTCTCTTTGAATTTATCTTCAATGCCTCCTCTTTTATATACCCCAGACATGCTCAATAATGTTCATGTCTGGTGACAGGGCTGGCCACCTTGAGCTTCTTTGCTTTCAGGAACATTGATGTGGAGGCTGAAGTATGAGAAGGAGCGCTATCCTGCTGAAGAGTTTGCCCTGTCCTGTGGTTTGTAATGTAATGGGCAGCATAAATGTCTTGATACTGTACCTCAGGCTGTTGATGTTGCCATCCACTCTGCAGAACTCTCGAACGCCCCCATACTGAATGTAACCCCAAACCATGATTTTTCCTTCACCAAACTTGACTGATTTCTGTGAGAATCTTGGGTCCATGCAGGTGTGAATAGGTCTTCTGCAGTATTTATGCTGATTGGGATGTAGTTCAACAGATGGTTCATCAGAAAAATCTACCTTCTGCCACTTTTCCAAATGATCAACTAGAAGTCAAGTTATTATTTGTTGCTCTTACAACTGGGATTGACAACAAGACTTTTGTCAGGTAATGTATATGTGTATATTCTTGTATGTTTGTTTGCATTGTTGTGCTTTGCTCCAATACTACTTGCTTTGCATGTTTTAATTGGTTTTACTCCCTTTATCTTTACTGCTTCATTTACATAATAAAAAACTAAATTGTGGTGAGGGAGGTCTGGATGGCACTGTATATACTGTATGGGAGGATAAAGCTCATTCTCCATGCTCTCTGATACGCCAGACACTAATAAACGTTCGTGCACACACAACATGCTTTTAGTTTCAGTTAGATGACGCGAGTGATATCTTGAGGGTGATGAAGCGCACTATAAACTGTGGTGTCAGAGGGAGAGCGAATGGAGCTGTCAGTTCCACTCAGGGGTGTCTGTGATCTGAGTTCGTCTCATGTGGTACTGATAAGACATTAGTGTTCACAGGCCTCACAGCGTCCCACTTAAGGCGGTATCCTCTCTCAATTTCATCATCCCTCTCTTATGAGGAACAGACTCAACTTAATTCACCAAATTTATCTCGCATTTCATGGATGTCTGCTGCCTTTGGGGTATGTAATTGTGTGAATATAGAAAGATCTGTTTTATTGGTTGGCCGTGTGGTTGTGGGTTGCTGGTGTGGTTTCTTCTTTGGATATGATGGTGAACTTATTTGAAATAAGGAAGTATTAGTGCAAGTATAATTTTGGGTTCTCTAATCGAATAAACTCAGTTGATGCTGTTACTTAAACAATGAGATAAAAGCATAGCACTACTAATGAAATTTAGCACTGTATTGATTTAATGAATCTTTTTATGAATCTTACAAAATCTTTTATATTGGAGTTATAAAAGTAAGACTTTCAGTAGACAGTGCTTGAAATATGTATTCATGCATTCTTACCGTCTATTTATCAAGTAGATATATTTGTACATGTTTGGAACAATCTAAGGAGAGTAAGCTATTGCTGCATTCATCGAAGCACTGAATATACATCAATTCATCATATTGATAGATATTTGATCAGGGGTGTTGCTAGACATAAAGCTGCACTGGGGCATGGGCCCACCGTGAGGTTTGCTTTCGATTAAACATTTCTTTCACAAGCATTGATTCGGTTGCACATAGAGAATAGCGTCCTTATTAATGTAGATAATCGTCTTTATATATATATATATATGTGATAATGATAATCTGATAATGTTTTCTTCTGGAGAAAGTCTTATTTGTTTTATTTCGACTAGAATAAAAGCAGTTTTTAATTTTTAAAAAAACAAAATTATTAGCCCATTTAAGCTATATTTTTTCTCGATAGTCTACAGAACAAACCATCGTTATACAATAACTTGCCTAATTACCCTAACCTGCCTAGTTAACCTAATTAACCTAGTTAAGCCTTTAAATGTCACTTTAAGCTGTATAGAAGTGTCTTGAAAAATATCTAATAAAATATTATGTCCTGTCATCATGGCAAAGACCAAATAAATCCGTTATTAGAAATGAGTTATTAAAACTATGATGTTTAGAAATGTGTTGAAAATTTTTTCTCTCCGTTAAACAGAAATTAGGGAAAAAAATAAACAGGGGGGCTAATTATTCTGACTTCAACTGTAAGTGTGAAGAAACTATTGTCTTTTAATGTTGAAAACATATTGTTGATCATGTTTTATAGTGCTTTTATTGAAAGTATTGCAACATTTTGTGTGATCTGTTGGTATGGAAATGTTTCTGAGGCCCAAAAGAGGTCACTGTGGAAGGTGGTAATAACAGCCAGTAAGTTGTTGGGAATAAAACTAAAGAGCATTGATAATATATACAAAGAAAGAGTACTAAATAAGGCTATCATGAATGATGAAAAAAAACCTTTATCATACACCTTCAAACTGTTACCATCAGGCCCTCGGTATTGTGTTCCCAGATGTGTCAGAAATAGGACAAAAGTATCATTTATACCTCAAGCAATTAAGTTTTTTAATTCATCCTCTCTCAGTAGCAGTTTATGGCCACTAAACTGGATATTTATTAATTATTGAGGGGTACCATGTTTTTTTTAAATGATTTATTTATATAAATGCCAAATGTGAAATGTCAGATGTCTCTGTGAGTGTATGCTGCAAATGAAATTTTCCTAGGAGACAAATAAAGTTAACTAACTAACTAACTAACTAACTAACTAACTAACGAACGAACGAACTAACTATTAATTAGGAGTGGTAATCCCAAAATAAAGTAGATTGTACAGTCAAAGCTTTTACTGAGGCACAGCTGATTTTTACTAGTGCACATGGAGATGCCCTTGCATTTTATTAAACTAATGTTAAAAATCATTCGTAAAAATCATATTTTCATAATATAAGCAATTGTTGAGAGGTTTGTTGAGAGCAAAATTAACATATAAGCATGTATTAACTAAACTATATTCAACTGAATTAAACTCTAAATCAGATGAAATAAAAATGAATCCATGAATAAAATTTAACAGAAAGCGTGTGAACTAGAATTCGTTTTGTGAAGGGGAAAATAAGACGAGGGTTAAAAAATTATGCCAAAAATAAAAATTTTTATATCAATAATTCTACATTCATTCATTTTCCTTCGACTTAGTCCCTTATTTATCAGGGGTCACCACAGCGAAATGAACCGTCAACTCTTCTGCCGTGTGTTTTACGAAGTGGATGCCCTTTCAGTCGCAACCCAGTACTGGGAAACACCCATACACTCTCGCATTCACACACACTCATACACTAAAGCCAATTTTGTTATACCCAATTCACATACAGTGGGTGACACTTCACAAGGACCACTACCGCTGTGTTTGGTGCAACCATGGCACTAAGGGATTAAGAACATGTTTTTAGGTGTAACAGCAGTTTGCGACTATGCCGCCAGTGAGCACAAAGGGACGGCATGCAAACAGACAGAAATATACAGTAGCTGTAAATACCCTGCTACTTGTAAATGAAGATGAAATAATAAAACAAAGCATTATAATTCCTTCATTAATCATTAAAAACTTGTTAATAAGCTTTATTGTCATTGTAAACTTGTTAAGTTCGATGAGGATTTATTTTGGAAAGTAAAACTAAAGTATACCACATTTCTTTGAACTTGTGGGGGAAACTGGAGCATTAATAATTCTTTTATGGTTAAAATATTTCATTCATTCATTTTCTTTTTGGCTTAGTCTCTTTATTAATCAGGGGTCGCCACAGCGGAATGAACCACCAACTTATTCAGCATATGTTTTACGCAGCGGATGCCCTTCCAGCCCCAACCCAACACCGGGAAACACCCATACGCATGTCTTTGGACTGTGGGGGAAACCAGAGCACCTGGAGAAAACCCACGTGAACACGGGGAGAACATGCAAACTCCACATAGAAATGCCAACTGACCCAGCCAGGGCTCTGACCAGTGACCTTCTTGCTGTGGGGCGATCGTGCTACCCACTGCGCCAACGTAACTCCCTGGTTAAATTATTAAAATTATGTATTTACATGCTTCTGATTTTTTTCCCAGAGAAGATCTCCAGATGTACAAAACCTTTGGCTGTGGGCTTAAAAAACACTTCTTTCTGACAGGAAGTAGTGCACAGCTACTACTTGACATTTTGGTGAGCACACACACACAAAAAAAACAACCACATGAGAGACACTGTGCAGCATTAAGAATCCTTACAGCAATTTACAAGACGCAATAAAGCCAAAACTTTATATAAAAGTAAATTAAAACTCAAATAAAGACTTGCCACCCTAGCAAGCCACATTAAATCATTTAGTGAGCCTTAAAAAAAACCACACACAGTCCACACACAGTTTATAAAGTACAAGTGGGTCAATGGGTACAGCTGCTTCAAACAACGGCTTAGAGAGCCCACCTTTTGGCCAAATCACAAAAGACCTGTGTTGATTCGGAAAGGATATTAGAGTCTCATGGCTGCTGGCTGGTCCTTGCAGTTACTCCCAGCACGACTCACAATGAGGCTCTGGCTGACACTCAGAGAACCAAGCCAAACACACGCACGCACACGCACACGCACACACACACACACACACACACACACACACACACACACACACACACACACACACACACACACACACACACACACACACACACACACACACAGAGAGCAAAGCAGCCAGAAACAGCACACAAACACTTTTTTTTTTCCAGCAACTTTTTCCAGTGAGCAGAATGATGAAATGCTGCATAGATGCTTTCACACTCTCTAGTGCACGCAGCCAAGTAAACAAGGAAATGTACTCTCTCTCTCTCTCTCTCTAGTAGTTCAGAGGAGCCAGATTCATATTTTTTTCAAACAACAAAAAATATGGTCAAGAATCTTGGTTACTCTAAAGTCAGATCAGAGTTTTAGTAGTCATGTCAAAGCAGTGACTAAATCAGCATACTATCATCTCAAAAACATTGCAGGAATTAGATGCTTTGTTTCCAGTGAGAAACTTGTTCATGCTTTTATCACCAGCAGAATGAATTACTGTAATGAGTTTTGAGGATGTGCCAAAACTTTCTTCAGTTAAACAAAGAGAAAACTGAAGTCATTGCGTTTGGGAACAGAGATGAGGTTCTCAAGGTGAATGCGTACCTTGGCTCTAAGGGTCAAACAACAAAAAATAAGGTCAAGAATCTTGGTGTGATTCTGGAGTCAGATCTGAGTTTCAGTAGTCATGTCAAAGAGGTAACTACTGTATATCCGCATACTACCATCTCTAAAACATTGCAAGAATTAGATGCTTTGTTTCCAGTGAAGACTTAGAGAAACTTGTTCATGCTTTTATCACCAGCAGAGTGGACAGTCAGGCAGTTACAGCTCATCCAGAACGTTGCTGCCAGGATTCTGACCACAACCAAAAAATCAGAGCACATCACACCTGTCCTCAGGTCTTTACACTGGCTCCCAGTTACATTCAGAATAGATTTTAAAGTATTATTGCTTGTCTATAAATCACTAAATGGCCTAAGACCTAAATACATTACAGATATGCTCACTGAATACAAACCTAACAGATGCCTCAGATCATTAGAATCAGGTAAATTAGAAATTCTAAGAGTTCAGTCAAAGCAGGGTAAATCGGCCTTCATCTACTGCGCTGGAATCAGCTTCCAGAAATGATCAGATGTGCTCCATCATTAGACACATTCAATTCAAGACTGAAAACACATCTGTTTAGCTGTGCCTTTACTGAATGAGCACTGTTCTACGTCTGACAAATTACACTATTATGTCTTTCTTTTCTGTTTCATTCCTTAAAAACATGTTTAACACATTTTAATCTGTTTTTAATAATTTTTATTTTTAATAATTATTATTTTATTTCATAGTTTTTATATTCTTATACTTGTCTCTTTTATTCCTGTTTATGTGAAGCACTTTGAATTACCATGCTATGTAAACAAACTTGCCTAGCCTTTTAGCAGAATTGTTAGCTCAGTTTATTTTATTCAGGTTTTTATTAATTTTACAGTCACTCACTATGCAATATTTAATAGATATTTTGCCAGAATTTGTCAAATCCTTTTTTATATATTTTTGTTAACATAATACCAAAAAGCATACAGTAATTAGATGAACATCTTACAAAAAAGACATTTATAATCAAATAGATTGACCTAGCTGCCTTTCAAAAGAGTGCTTTGACTATTTTAGGCAATGAGCTTGTAAACTGTGAAGCTCAGCGATTTCCCTAGCACACACTGATTGTTTTCTTAACCACTGTGTATAGTTCTGTATTGGCCTGCAAGTGATATGTCTGATCAGCCTTACCTTCCTCACACTGCGATCCGCTGAATCCAGGACAACATTTCCACTCCAGGGAGGTGATGGTGCGGTACACAACTTTATAGGCTGGCCGAACCACAGTACGATAACTGCAACACACACACACATATATAGTGTAAGACTGTAAATATGTTCCCACATGACCATATAAAGGATCACACAATTGTCATCAATTAAGCAGGACAACTATTCCTGAAAAATGAACAAGTACATTTAGGATCAGTAATAGTAAAAAATTACTTTAAAAATTATGCTTTAGGTAATTTATTTATTATACAATGATGTCAATGCCCATTTTTATGTGGAAGCAAAACAGACTCTTCTTGTGTGAATCTCTTACCTTTCCAGAATAAAAACAAGAACAGTTGAGTTGTTAGACAGCATGTCCAGGGTTTATTAAAATAAGTTATATTTCAACTCAACTGTTACACAAGGTTATGTCAAAATCATGTCTTGAAAATACAGACAACATAGTACTATAGCAACTTGTATTCCTTGCAATCCCTCTAAACAGTGTTTACTATATAGAGAATCACTCCTACTAACACATTCCAGGTACTATAGTAATTACAATTAATTATGCATAATCACATGCAAATAACCCTAGACTTAACCCTCATCCTAACCTAACCATATAGTAAGTGCATTTAGTAAATTAACATTATTAATTTTACATTATTAATTTAACATTACCTTGGATAAAAAAATCTCGGTTTCACGGTTATACCGTATTGTAATTACTGCTCTAAAATATATTCTTTTTAAATGTCTGGGTAAGAAACAAAAACTTTTCTTCCGCTTGAACACAGTGTATTTTATTTTGAGAAACATTTAAAATATTTTGGGACAATAAGCATGTCAAGCTAAATAATTAAAAAGAATCATTGACTTCTGTTGTCTTCATTAGTTTCAAAAACACAGATTCTTTACAATTTAAAACAGCATCTTTGGATATCTTTTCTGCTGGAGAGACAAAAAAAAAAACAAAAAAAAACAAAAAACAAAACTTACATATACCGTAGGAACGGTATAGCAGAAAATTTTGGCGGTTTTAAAAACATTGACTTTTCCAAATCGTGGTATACCTTGAAAACAGTTATCGTCCCATGCCTAAACAAGGACACTTAAAATAAAGTACAACCTCACTTCCTTTAAGTGGACTTTGTGCTGTGTAACTTTGACAATCTCTTTCCTGCTCAAACACCAGTAAAGGAATTCCCAGCGTTAAAAAAAACATAATATGACCCCTTTAATAGTGTTCTGTCCTCCTAAAACATGACCTCTGAAAAGAAGAATGTCTATTGAATTTATTGCCCATGTAGCATGTGTGAAAGTGACTAATGGGAGGTCCCCAATATGATATATTGAGTGTGTGCTAATAATAAACTCACCTTCCCCCATTGCAACCCTGAGGCCACCTGCAGGTCTGATAGACTCTCTGGAGAGTCGTGCCATTCTGCACCTGACAGGTCACTGTCTTAGTCACGGTATGCGGACACCAGTTCCTAAAACAGAGAGAACATGAAAATGAGATTTATGTCCATTTTACTACCCTCCGTTGGAAATATTTTTTTCAAAGTACACTTCAAAGTACCTTGAAGGTATAAATATGGACCCTTAAGATAAAAAACATGTACCATTTGAAAAGGTACCACACTGTAAAAACATATGTCTGCCTTAATTTTTTTAGTTGAATCAAATTAACTTTTCCAGTCATCTCAATTTCAATATCAATCAAACTGACTAAAATTTATGGTGCATAACTTTGTTTCGCTTCAGTTTTCCCCACAAGTCCAAAGATGTGCTATAGGTGAATTGGGTAAGGTAAATTGTCCGTAGTGTACTGTATGTGTGTGAATGAAAGTGTATGGGGGTTTCCCAGTGATAGGTTGCAGCTGGAAGGGCATTCGCTGCGTAAAACATAGGCTGGATAAGTTGCTTCATTCCGCTGTGACGACCCCGGATTAATAAAGGGACTAAGCCGAAAAGAAAATGAATGAATAAACTTTATGTTTCCTAGCATGTTTCCTAGTGTGTTATTAAGAAGAACACTCATGTCCCATACACCACACGGCCCTGAGTGTCTCTGCTGTCAGCGATCTGGCAGAATAAGCAGGTAGGAGGCAGCAAAATAAACCTTTTTATTCTGAGCTCCAAACATGAACAGCCCTTAACAGGACCATACCACCGTGGTGCTTCCTTTACACACTACCCTCGTTGATGGTGATGACTAATATTTTATAAACCAAGGAAATATTGGGCTTAAGACCAAAGTCCCTTTAAGGCAAGTCATTTCACTTGTCAGCCATCTTTGAAACACGTCTCGGGCAGTATGCTCGGGCATTCTGTTTGAATGGGGAAACATCAAATTCTCTTGCCAAACTTACGATTACATTTCATATTACGAATAACCAATAAAATTAAACAACAACTGTCTATTTAGTTTAATTTCTAAATGTTCGTATCTCAAAAAATCTGCAGAAACTCACGTCTGGTCCGAGCCCCTCCCCCAGAGAA
Organism: Danio kyathit; assembly: GCA_903798195.1. Taxonomy (NCBI): domain Eukaryota; kingdom Metazoa; phylum Chordata; class Actinopteri; order Cypriniformes; family Danionidae; genus Danio; species Danio kyathit. The sequence goes on from LR812523.1 coordinate 30,754,521, forward strand.
TTGTCATTCTATAGCGATCGCTGATTGGCTACTGTTATAGAAGGCGGGCTTTATTCACCATATATCGATTGCTGATTGGCTCCTGTACTAGAAGGCGGGGCTTCATTCGCCATATTGACAGTTACACTTCTCCCCATTCAAAAGTGTACAAGTGACATGTCTTGTGTATTCTATAGTCTTTGTTAAGACACAGAAGCCAACTCAAACATAAACACAAAGTTTAAAACAAAACAACCCATGTATTGCTTGGTTTTGGGACTTGTGGAGCTGCGCATCTATGGATTTGCTCATCAGTGTTTGTACTTTCAGCAGTGAAATTTAAACCACACTGAACTGAATTAAACTGAACTGACAGAGTTTCAATTTACTAGAACTTCTATGTTAAGCTGCTTTGAGACAATCTACATTGTAAATAAACATGAATTGAATTTCCCATGATGCACCTGGCTATAGTGCTGTGGGCCAGGTCATTCCAATATTTAAAATAATTTAAATGTTTAAAGTAACAAAGTAAAAACATTTGTGGTCATGACATTTTGAACTGTAAAAATGATATGACAAAAAGACATGACTACAAATGTTTTCATGTTACTTTAACTTAATTTAACTAGTTAATCGAGTTTCAACCACATTTGAAGTTATGCAAAGTCTAAATATTTTTAGTCAGTTTGATTGATTTTGAAGTTGACATGACTAGAAAAGTACTAAAAAAACTAAAATAATTATTTACAGTGCACCCCAGTGACAGCTTTTTTACCTTTATTTCTGAGGTCGCATCATGCATTAGATGGTAGTAACAACACACACTCACATAGCTGGACATAAAACGATCTAATCCAACACACACAAACTGCAAAGGTGATTAGTGATTTGTGGGATGCCTGTCCTTCACCAGTCTAACCATCCCTTTTGAAAGCTCTTTATGGTGTTTGTGCAGGTTAAATGACCCATTCGGCTGGCGGGAGAGCATTGTCAGTGGTGTTTACTTTGCGGTATTTTGCTAGCAAATCACATCAGCCCATTTTTATTCTTTCCGCAGCTCTACAAGCAGGTCAAGTCACGGAGGGGGATGCTGCTCGGTGTGTGTGAGCGTGTGGGCTCCTCGTCTAGATTTAAGACAGCTTTTTAAAACTCGAGCCAAAAGTGGAGCAGAGGCACAGTCCCCGGGAGAAAGACTGGCTCTTTTGTGCTGCTTTTTATCAGGGCTTTACTTCACACAGCTGGAAAAGCTGAGAAACATTTTGAGCCACTCTAAAAATGGCTTAACACGCACTGAATCAGGTGCCCATTTAATTTGATCCACCATTTAAATACAAAAAGTAACATTATCCCAAAGGGTCTTACAAAATTGGGCACAGGCTCTCAGTAAGCTTTGACTGCATTTTGAAAGGCCGTATTTACACTTAGAGTATTGGATTGGATGTGATTTATTTGTGCACTGTAAAAAATATCTGTAAATTGACAGTTTCCTTATTTTGTGATTCATGTTTTTTCCCACTTATTTCTGCTTTTGAATTGCATTACGGGAGCGTGATCTTTCTTTCAACATCTATTTTTTTTAAAGATTTATTTTTGGCCTTTTTGACTTTTTTAAGTGGATAGGACAGAGGAAGCGAAGTGGGAGAGAGATAGGGGGTAGTGACGGGAATGTCCTCGCGTTAACCACTAGGCTATTGCGCCAACCTTTCAACATCTTTTAACCTTAAAAAAGTTTGAAAAAGTGACTTTTATAAACATTTTTAATAGTTTGACGTGATATATTGTCTGGGTTGGTGTTATACACTCACCAGCCACTTTATTAGGTACACCTGTCCAACTGCTCGTTAACGGAAATTTCTTTAGCCTGCAGCTAGCTCTCTGCAACTCTCACATGGTCGCCCACTGAAGCTAAGCAGGGCTGCGCCCGGTTAGTACCTGGATGGGAGACCACATGGGAAAGCTAGGTTGCTGCTGGAAGTGGTGTTAGTGAGACCAGCAGGGTCACTCAACCTGTGGTCTGTGTGGGTCCTAACGCCGCAGTATATTGATGGGGACTATGTACTGCTCAGTGAGCTCCGTCTTTCAGATGAGATGTAAACCGAGGATCCAGGATCGTTAAAATCCCAGGATATCCTTCGAAAAAGAGTAGCGGTTCAACCCCAGCATCCTGGCCAAATCTGCCCACTGGCCTCTGTCTGTCATGGCCTCCTAACAATCCCCAAACCATATTTGGCTTCATCACTCTGTCTCCTCCCCAGCTCAGCTGGTGTGTGGTGTGCGGTCTGGCACAAAATGGCTGCCGTCGCGTCATCCAGGTGGATGCTGCACACTGGTGGTGAATGAGGAGATCCCCCCAATGTGTAAAGCGCTTTGAGTGCCCAGAAAAGCACTATATAAATGTAAGGAATTATTATTATTAATTAATCAGCCAATCACATGGCAGCAACTCAATGCATTTAGACATGTAGACATGGTCAAAACGATCTGCTGCAGTTCAAACCGAGCATCAGAATGGGGAAGAACGGTGATTTAAATGACTTTGAACATACTGTAGCATGTTTGTTGGTGCCAGACGGGCTGGTCTGAGTATTTCAGAAACTGCTGATTGACTTGGATTTTCCCGCACAACCATCTCTAGGGTTTACAGAAAATGGTCAGAAAATGAGAAAATATCCAGTGAGCGGCAGTTCTGTGGGCCCAAATGCCTTGTTGATGTCAGAAGAGAATGGCCAGAGTGGTTCCAGCTGATAGAAAGCCAACAGTAACTCAAATAACCACTCGTTACAACAGAGGTATGCAGAAGAGCATCTCTGAACACACAACACGTCCAACCTTGAGGCGGATGGGCTACAGCAGCAGAAGACCACACCGGGTGTCACTCCTGTCAGCTAAGAACAGGAAACTGAGGCAACAATTCGCACAGGCTCACCAAAATTGGACAATAGAAGATTGGAAAAACGTTGCCTGATCTGATGAGTGTCGATTTCCGCTGCGACATTCGGATGGTATGGTCAGAATTTGACATCAACAACATGAAAGCATGGATCCATCCTGCCTTGTATCAATGGTTCAGGCTGGTAGTGGTGGTGTAATGGTGTGGGGGATATTTTCTTAGCACACTTTGGGCCCATTAGTACCAATTGAGCATTGTATCTTCTGGCCATCAGTCTTCCAGCAGGATAACACGCCATGTCAAAGCGTGAATCATCTCAGTCTGGTTTCATGAACATGACAATGAGTTCACTGTACTTAAAATGGCCTGTGCAGTCACCAGACCTCAATCCATTAGAGCACCTTTAGGATGTGGTGGAACAGGAGATTCGCATCATGGATGTGCAGCCGATAAATCTGCAGCAACTGCGTGATGCTATCATGTCAATATGGAGCAAAATCTCTGAGGAATATTAAGCTGCAGAGTTGAATTTTCAACATAAAATTTCGACAGAGCAGAGATCAAGGTCCCATATTGCAATTCACATCCATAAATAAACGCAAAACACAAATTACAGAAACTTTTAATTAACAGATAATTGTTTAGCGTGGTCAGTGTTTATATGTTTATTTAAAAGGTGAAGTGACAAAAGCAAGAACATGTGTGCATAAACAATGAGTATATGCAGACTATGATGAAGAGAAAAACAGTTTCTGTACAGTTTTCCCCTCAAGTTTTGGTAGACTCATCATCACTGACTAACTTTCTCTCCTGCTGTCTCCTCTATTCACTGAGTGACCAAAGAACTACTGTAAAATATCCGGAGTGACTCCTGTCAGTGCAGAATTATGACAAATGTGGATCTAATGGGATGAAAAACTTTGAAATTATATGCAATATGAGTTTTCAAGGTGAACCATACCTCAAGAAATTAGTTCTATAATTTAAAAGGATTTCAAAAACACATAAAAATGTAGTTTAAAACTAGTTTGTAAAAAAAGTGTATTTAATGATTTTTTTTTATGTTTTTATTTTCAGAATTGCACAAAAAGTCTAATTTGGACAGAGAGTTTGAAAAAGGTCAAAACAAAACATACAAAACAGATCTGAGTCAGATTTGGGAAATATTTAGGACTGCAGTTTGAAAGCAACTAAAAGCAACCTTAACCACCAAAAAATGTCTTATATACAAAATACTGACCACCTTAAATTATAATGAAAGGCATAATTACATTGACGCAACACAAAAAGCCAATCAAGATATGGTTTCAGTCACAGTCTTGTTATTAAGTGAGTGAAACAAGCCCAAATAATTTCTCAAATAATACAAAGTTAATGTACATAGAATGAAACCACAAAAGAACATGTATATACTGTATAAACAAATAAACTAGTATAGAGTTCAAATAAATGCACATAAACATACACGTCAGTCATCTTTTTATTTTATTTTCATGATAATTTTTTTTCTCTCTCAATGCAGAATAATGATTGTTGAGTTGAGCTTGGGTTCAATATATTATTATAGTATTGTTTAGATATTCTAATGAGTCATGAGACCATAGTGTTCAAAAGAAACTCCAGACGCACCAGATCTCTGTTACCCTGATGAAGGCGAGTGTTTGCCGAAATGCATAGGTTTTAAGCAGTTTTAAGCAATAGCCATGTCAATAAAGGCTTCTTAATATTTTTTTCACATTTTTCAAGTGCCTTGAACTTACTTTTGCTGTTTATTCTAATAAATCCCTTACTCAAAGAGCATCAACACATTAATTAAGATACCCCTGAGAACTTTTGGTTCGATTTTGGATTGAATGCAATTTGAAACTAGTTTGTAAAAATATATTTTATCATTTATTTTTATTTTTTTTTCCCAGAAATTCACAAAAAAATTTGGATTGAGAGTCTGAAGAAGGCACAAATCAGAATAGAAAAGATTGGATTCAATTCAGGTTTGTGCTGTTCACATTGTTATAAACAAAACTGAGTCAGATTTGGGAAATATTTAAGACTGCAGTATGAAAGCAACTAAAAGCAACATTAACCCCTCAAAAATGTCTTATATACAAAATACTGACCACCTTAAATTATAACGGGGGGCCATGATAACATTGACGCAACACAAAAAGCCAATCAAGGTATGGTTTCAGTCACAGTCTTGTTATTAAGCAGAAAATCCAAACAAGTGAAGCAAGCCCAAATTATTTCTCAAATAATACAACATGATATAGAATGAAACAACAAAAGAATATGCATATATAAACAAATAAACTAGTATAGTGTACAAATAAATGCCCATAACCATAAAGGTCCGTCATCTTTTTATTTTATTTTCATGATAATTTTTTTCTTTCTCAATGCTGAATAATGATTGTTGAGTTGAGCTTGGGTTCAATATATTATTATAGTATTGTTTAGATATTCTAATGAATCATGAGACCATAGTGTTCAAAAGAAACTCCAGAAGCACCAGATCTCAGTTACCCTGATGAAGGCAAGTGTTTGCCGAAATGCATAGGGCACCGTTTTAAGCAATAGCCATGCCAATAAAGGTTTTTTAATATTGTTTTCACATTTTTCGAGTGCCTTGGACTTATTTTTGCCGTTTATTCTGAAGAATCCCCTACCCAAAGAGCACAGATTAATTAAGCTACCCCTGAACACTTTTTGTTTGATTTTGGATTCACATATGAATGCAGTTTGAAACTAGTTTGTAAAAAGTATATTTAATAATTTTTTTTTTTTATTATTCCCCAAAATTCACCAAAAATTTGGATTGAGAGTCTGAACAAGGCCACAAATCAGAAAAAAAAAATGATCGGATTCAATTCGGGTTTGTGCCATTCACAATGGTATGAACAAAACTAAATCCGATTTGGGAAATATTTAGGACTGCACTCTGAAAGCAACTAAAAGCAACATTAACCCCTCAAAAATGTCTTATATACAAAATACTGACCACCTTAAATTATAATGGGGGGGCCATGATAACATTGATGCAACACAAAAAGCCAATCAAGGTATGCTTTCAGTCACAGTCTTGTTATTAAGCGGAAAATCCAAACAAATTAAACAAGCCAGGAAGACAAAAGTCATCTGGAAAGTTTGCTATAGTAATCATTAAATGTGCTCCATATAATGTGGAACTTTCTAATTGGAAAGCCAGTGGCAAATCCAGCACTGATGAGGAGCAGACTAGAGGCAGGACGGAGGATATGAGGGAAAGCAACACAGAGAAGCAAAATAAAGCTGCACGGCCAAAGCCCAGGCTCTCTCGGCACATGCCAGAAGTCACAAAAGAAAGGAATGAACGTGGGTTTGAAGAGAAACACCAATCAGATCTCTTTCTCCCTGAGCTCCTTCATGATTTTTACACAGAATGACTTGAAACAAAGAGCCATTGATAAGTTCACCTCAAGCAGAACTTTGTGTGAACCATTATGCTTCAAGTTGAGCAAACATAAGTCAAAGAGATGTGGAGCAGAATGCAAAGAGGGTTAATGCACGCGTAACATATGGAGGTCATTATATCTACTATACTTCAGTGGTTATTATCAATGGCTCGGCGTATGCACAGCTATGATCACACGTCAGGAAAACAAGACAGAGTGCCATGCATGCTCAGTAATCAGCCACAATCAGTACCTGTATTAGTCTAGATTGTGTGTTTGTGGAATTGTGTGCGTGTGTGTGGGTATTTCAAGGACTGATCATTTTGTGCTTTTGAGCACACTAAGTAACATGATCACATTTACTGACAATGTAAAAAATGTGAATTTTCTAGTTTAGTGGTCAAAATCTAACGTTATTTATGAATTTTGAGAATATACTAAAATAAGGATAGTTTTGTTTTTAACTTGTGGGTTGCCAAGTTTTCAAGTTATTTGTACAAATTAATTATTATGATGATATTTGGTATTCAAACTGACCCTGGTTTTAATGTGTGTGCATGTTTGAATGCATGTATGGATGGATGGTTGTATATATGTATGGATGGATAGTTGTATGTATCTATGTATGGTTGTATGTATGTATAAATGGTTGTATGGATATATGTTTGGATGTATGTATGTATGTATGGATGGATGTATAATTGTATGGATCTATGTATGGATGGATGTATGGATGAAGCGGCAACATCCCGCTCTACCTCGTGAAGCTAATACGGAAGTAACTGAAACTGCAATTCATTGACTATTGGTGACATCACAGATACTACGTTCATATTTTTTTACAGTCTATGGGTGAATGGATGGATGAATAGACTTCAATTATTGTTTGAATGTACGGATGGATGAATGGATGGATGGATAGACTTCAATTATTTTTTGAATCTACAAATGGATGGATGGATGGATGGATGGATAGACTTCAATTTTTTTGGATGGATGGATGGATGGATGGATAGACTTCAATTATTTTTTGAAAGTACAGATGGATGGATGGATGGATGGATGGATAGACTTCAATTATTGTTTGAATGTACGGATGAATGGATGGATGGATGGATGGATGGATAGACTTCAATTATTGTTTGAATGTACGGATGAATGGATGGATGGATGGATGGATGGATGTACGGATGGATGGATTGATAGACTTCAATTATTTTCTGAATGTACGGATAGATGGATGGATGGATGGATGGATGGATGGATGGATGGATACACTAATTATTTTTTTAATGTACGGATGGATGGATGGATGAATGGATGGAATGGATGGAGGGATGGCTGGATGGATAGACTTCAATTATTTTCTGAATGTACGGATAGATGGATGGATGGATGGATGGATGGATGGATGGATGGATAGACCAATTATTTTTTGAATGTACGGATGGATGAATGGATGGATGGCTAGATGGATAGACTTCAATTATTTTTTGAATGTACGGATGGATGTACAGATGAATGGATGGATGGAAAGCTGGACGGTAGGGGTGTCAAAATAATCGTTTCTTCGGTGCACCGCAATCCAGACGCAGACAATTCGGTATCGGTTCAGTAATAATTATAACCGGTTATTATGTACTGACGTCATTTATCTCACATGCGCTATGTCGCCGTAGCTTACTATGGCGAGGGAGGCGAGCCGCGAGCGTGAGTATTTACAACGCTCTAACTACGTAAAAACTCAGAAACTGTGCACAATTTCACTGCGTGTGTGTTTGCTGAACACTGTTTCACTGACACTTACAGCAAAAGCCCCTATTTTACAGCGATTAAGAGAATGAAAGTAATCTCCATTTCTCTCTCTCTCTCTCACTGTGGCCCATGAGTGCATGTGTGAAGAGCGCCGGCGTGTAAGAGCCAATCGCAGCCCTTTCTGTTGAGTGCGTGACCAATCAAAGGGGTGTAAGAAAGAAATTGGTAGACAAGGTTTAGAAAGCGAGCAGGATATTTATATTTGTTTATTTGCTATAAATGCTTGTGTTGTTTAAAGGTACAGTTTATATTTCTGACTGTATTAAAGGACAAAATTGTTTTACAAATAGTATATAAATATATTTATACATTTTAATACAAGAATTGCTGTGCTGTGAAGAAAATCTAAAATTGTGTATGGAAACATCGTCAATGCACCGTGATGCACCGAGATATCGAATTGAACCGAATCGATGGCATGATAATCGTAATCGAACCGTGAGACCAGTGTAGGTTCACACCTCTACTGGACGGCTGGATAAATAAACTTCAATTATTTTTTGAATGTAAGAATGGATAAATGGAAGGATGGATAGACTTCAATTATTTTTCGAATGTACAACTGGATGGATGGATGGAATTCAATAATTTTTTGGATGGATGGATGGATGTATAGACCAATTATTTTTTGAATGTAAGGATAGATAGATAGGTAGTGAAATGTGAGTGAAAATGCATTAAATGTATGTAAATTACTAGTATGTTGTAACCAGAGGCAACATGGGGCCTAACATGAAGCTATTTTCATAATATCACATTAATAACATGTGCCGCTTCCCAACCCTTTCCCAGAACCTGCTAAAATGGTGGCCCATAGAACCAGCCCTCAAATATGCCAGAAATTCCCAAACAACTGTGAATTTTAGGTGGTTTCCATGCCCTGCTTGAGTCGAGGGCTCCGAGACTGGAACAGAGCAGTGGTGACCACAGGTTTATCCGGTCACTACCTGCCTAACTGCTCAAGCCCAGCCAACAAACACACACAAACTGGACACACAAACACAGAGGCCTGTCTGGCCACAGCTGAACAGAACACCGCGGGTCTATTTCTGTGAAATGCTTGTTTTTCAATCTAGAACCACAAATCATACCCTTGCCCTTCACTTGGAAACACTGAAATGCACATTCAAACATCCACACTCAACCATAAATACAACTGTTTAAAAAAATTAAGTCATTACATACAGTTTACCAGAGCAGGCCTGTTCCTGCGGTTGTTACATTTAAATAAACTAAAACATACCTCTGCAAAGCGATGCAGTAAAAAAAAAAAAAATAAATAAAAATAATAATAATAAATATAATAATAATAATAACAATAAATAAAATTAAAATTAATAAATATATAAAATTAAAATAATAACATATTAAATAAATAAAAAAATTAAATACATTTAAATTAAATTAATATTAAATAATAATAATAATAATAATAATAATAATAAATACAATAAAATAAAGCAAATAAAAATAAATTAAATAAAATAAATAAATAAAAATTATAAAAATAAAATAAACAATAAAATAATAAATAAATAAAATAAAAATAGTAATAAATTATAAAATAAAATAACAACATAAAATAAGAAAAAAGAAAAGAAAAAAATAATAAATTAAACTAAACAAAATAAAATACAATAATAATAAAAAAAATATATAGTAAAATAAAATATATAAATATAAAAATAAAATAAATAATAATAATAATAATATAAAAATTATAAATAAATAAAATAAAAAAATAATAATAAATTAAATAAAATAACAACATAAAATACAATAAAATTTTTTATAAAAATTCAAAATTAAATAAAACAAAATAAAATACAATAATAATAATAAAAAAAAATGGAATGACATGAGGTTGCGTAAATGATGCCAAAATATGATTTTCACATCATATCCGTCAACAGACTGAACCATGTAAATTCACCTGACCAAAAAAAGATCACATATAATTGCTCCCATACTTCACAATGTTTTAACTTGTGCTGTACCTCATCCCCCTGTCTTCATTTAGGAGCATTGTAGCCTGCAAATCTGCAACGTAGTCTGAACAGGCACAGAAACGAGCCAAAGACCCATAGGAGGAGGCGTCCAAGCAGATACAGATCTAAAGCAGCACAGCCATCAGAACAGTTCCCACACTGCCCCCCAAACCACAACGCCAGCTTGGTGAACGAGGCGATTTGTTCAGATCATTCACTCCCTCCCCTCTAATCTGATCTTGACATCATTTGGTACTTTCCCAAAAAAGACCTTCAATTATCTCCTATACACAAATCTATACTTCATAAAGCCATGCAAAAATACAGATTCCATCTCAAAACGTCACACAGTGCATGGCATTCTCTAGATCGAAACAGAAACGGGACCATTCTGGATCCAGTCCAACTCTATATGAACTAATGAGAGGATTTATAGGGAGCACAATAGCCTTTCAATGGGAAATGACCCCTCGCCTGCTTTCTGAACAGAGAGATTGAGGCAAAGGCAGCTAAAGTCTACTTTGATCCAGATTTAAACCTCAGGGCAAGGGGGTTAAAAAGGAGGAGCAGTACTTACGGACCATTATTCCTGTAATCTAACATCTCTTCTTCACAAAGCGTTTATGAGGGGTCATTATGCAACCCAGTTATCAACCCACACTCTAGTTCTCACTACGGTAACAGATCCACTTATTGTTGAGCCTTGAAAAAATTCAGATATGTGAGATATTACAAGCCATCAAGAACCATTGTTCACTACACACATTCTCGGATTTGACGATATGATTATTTTGAAGGTTCAAACTGCTCCGACATATGCCAGTTTGTTTTTAAATTTGATTAAGTGTGAACATGACAGTTATGGCTTGTTCACACCAAGAATAACTAAAGTATATTAGTGTCCAAACCTGCTGACATTATTGTTCTGTTTACAGTAAGTGTGCATGCATTTTTGTTGTCTGTCACTTTAAAAGGTCAAGCTCTTTGTCCAGGATGAATTCTGATTGATTATTTTATTTCATTTTTTAGTTTATTTCTGTTTTTCATTTACACTAGTTGTAGTGTGGATTCTGCTATTATACCAGAATATTAATTATTATATATTTGTTGGTATAATTAGAATTAAATAAATCAGTGTTAAAAATAGCTACATAATGAAATCGACAATTTGATGGACACATTAATGGGCTTCAGGAAAACATTCAGCTCTGAAGATGTTATTATACTGTATATTTACTGCATTCAAGATCTCCCTATATCATAGAGCCAAAGCTCTGCACAGTTTTGCTCCAACCCTAATCAAACACAGCTTATCCAAATAATCAAGGTCTTTATAGGCAACTAGAGACTATTAAACAGGTATGAGTTAGAGGTGATTGGCGCTAAACTATGCAGAGCTGTGGCACTCCAGGAATTGAGTTTGAGACCATTGCCCTATGGTCAATATCAATATTGTGCATCCTCCCTCTGTAGTAAACAAATCCAAAGCTTTTCCACTATTGGGCCCAATGGTGCTTTTTGTTAACCATTCCATTGCATGCTGATCCAGTCCAGTCAGCATGGAAAAGGTTTCAATAAAACTCTTTGGAATGTAATTAGGTAGGCACCGATACCATTTTTTTTAACCGCTCCAAAACCAAAATTCTGAGGATCGACCGATACAGATCCGATCCCATTACTGTGCCGTTAATTTTTTTAATATAATACAGTTTCTATAGTTCTGGTGATAAACTCAAATAATGTATCTTCTTTAGTACAAATAAACAAGAAGAACGAATTTGAGGTAAAGTTTAAAACAAGGTCCGCTTATATGCTTTAGCGCCAAAACACAAACTGGTCTTTTAAATAAAATAATAATATATTCATCTGTACTTCACATTAAACTATTGACCTTATTCTTCAATGCGGAAGTGCACTCGTTTTTGTGATTGTTTCAGAGCTTCTGATTCAGTTGCCTATGGGGGAAATGATCAGGAATAATAAACGGCAGAAAACGGTCAAACTACTTGCTCTGCAAACAAGTGTGTTCAAGACAATACATAAAAACAAGAACAATATAATAAGAAAATAATCATTTATCTAATAAAATGTATAATATCACACATCAAGAAGCTTTTAACGTCTAAAAATGAATGCAAGTGAATGAGACCAGAAGTCTAGAGCCAAATTCAAATGGCTGCGCCCACTTGTACATGAAGAATAAGGTCAATAAAATGGCTTCAGAACATTTGGGATATAGTAGGCCTACATGACAACTTTCGAGTACCTTATAATAGGCTACCTTCATGGCTTTTGTTGGCTTATAAATGACACAGAATATAGCACACGCGCAAGATCGGATTTGGATCGGTACCAGCTGGACGATACCCAATCCCGCATAAATATGCGGTATTGAACCGATATCCAATCCAAGTATCAGGATCGGTGCATCCTTAAATGTAATACTTATGCGTCAGTCCTTGCCTTGGTAATGTAAGTATCATGTAAACAGCGATATGGACAATTGTAAGAAGCTTCGATTTTTGGACTCCTTCTTTACATTTAGTTTGTTGAATAACAAAAATTAAATACATAAATATCTTCCACCTATAAATAATAATGCTTCCACCTAGCCAGCTATGAAGAAACTGGCAGTCAGGTAAAAGAGTGATGACATCATGCTCACACGCGCTCTACCAGTCCAGCACAGCTCTACACAGTTATCTAACCATGCCTAGAATTCCAGGCTGAGAACGATTTGTATTTGCAACACAACTGAAATCATGACAATTCTTAGAAAAGCGGATCAAGTGCGTCAGCTCACGTGTGAGGTTGGTTACACCAATGATTAATACGCCATTATTGACTAGTTGCTCGTATAGTACATTCTTCAGTGTACATGTTCAGATCTATTTGCCCAGGCTGTAAATAACAGGTAATAAAGATGCAAAAAATGTTCAGTTCGTCGCACACAGGTTTCACTTTATAAGACCTCAGTGGAGCATCATGAGTTGTGGGTATTAATTATTTTGCATGCATATGTTTTTTGAATCTTAAGTGATTGCACCCACTGACCCAAAGTGTTCCAGCTAGCTTATATTACTGAAGAAGTTCTTAAAAACTTTCCATCTACATGGTCAATTTAGTACAATTTAGGTGAATCACTTTTATTACGTTTTTAAAGTATCTGCTAAATTATTTTGCCCAGTCTTTTCTATCTAAATCAGTGGTCTCAAACTATATTCCTGGAGACCCACAGCTCTGCATAGTTTAGCTACAACCACTTTCAACTCACACCTGCTAAATAGTCTACGGCATGCTGCGTCCCAATTCGCATACTTATACTAAACCCTATATACTTTTAAAAGAAGAGTATGCAAGCTTTGCGACATACTACTTCCTCATTAACAGATCATTGTGTTGCTTAGTTATGAGCCCTGCCATCATCGCGACACATCATCCACATTTCTGTCATATTTAATGTTCTACCTTATTGAAGAAGCAGCAGCAGGTTAATCTCCCATTCACGAGTCTTTCATGCAGAGAAATCTCCTCAGGTCTTTGCATAATTCTGCCTTCAGACATTAATGTCCAAACACGTCTTTATATAAGTTCAGTATTGGTGTTGTAGATTAAATATAAGACAGAAAACGCAATTTAAATATTTTTCAGTTGGCTAGAACAGTCATACAAACATCTTTACCGAAGCCTCTCTACTTAACGGTTGGTCTCGTGCATCCATCATGTTTATAGTTTATAGTACACTTTTCACTCGTGTTAGTAGTTCTAATCGAATTCACGTCCAACGCGCAATATACTGTGGGCAATATCAGTGATTAGAGTATGGACGGTTCTACACTTAACATTTTACCGGAAATAGTAAACCATCCAGGAACCTTTGGTGTACTCTTTTCAACATACTACGATTTGGCATATACTAATTCTATTTTCAAATACTATTTTTGAACACCTTGATTATTTGGATCAGCTGTGTTTGATTAAGGTTGGAGCAAAACTGTGCAGAGCTGCAGCCCTCCAGTTTGAGACCTATGATCTAAATGGTAACTGCAAGGAGATTGTTATGCTCCATGTTAGTTTTTTTTTGTCTATTTATTTTCCTCACCCTCCTCTCCGCTTCTTGCTTCACTCTTAGGTTGCTTATTGGTTCAGTTTAGTGTCCATCATTATTATGATGGTGCCAGTTACACCAATCCCCGGACAAGCCTTGAGGATTTAAAGCTCCGACAGATCAGTGTGTGGCGTGCGCTCTGCCGCAGCGTACCTTTGTGCTCCACGCAATTTGTGCTTTTGGCATGCTTAGGCTATTTGGTGATTTATTATCTCAGTTTTACTGTGGTAATTCGAGTTTACTTGTTAAACTTTGTTTGATGGTTGTTGTGTGATTCTAAACTGAGCCTTATGATATTCTTGTTAGATTTTGTTTTAGTTTAGCTTGTTTTTGTAAGATTAGCTTGAGTGTTTTTTCCCTGTGTAATTTTGAGTTTTGTAATTTAATTAGTTTAGATTGTGTGTCGTTATTTATTTTTGTCACCCAGTTTAGACGTTAGACTTAAGGATTGTTTTGTTTTGTTCATTTCTATGATTTGGCTTACACTCATTGTTTTCGTTTAAAGAGAATATTGTAAAAGATTATTTTCCATTTATTATCGTTACATCTTTTGTTTAAACCATTGAGTAAAAAGTTTCAATTCAGAATCGATTCCTGCCTCACCCTTGATCTGTCGCAGACATTACATTTGTCTCACCTAAGTGTTACAGCATCTCTTTTAAACATCATAAACTTGTAACAGTGACTGATTATATACCGGTCTGTTTAAAAAAGTTTGTTTCACTTTAAAACAGTTTTATTGTGTCTCAGATGTGCGATAGGTAATGCAAGTCATGTTAAAAGGTGTGAAAGCTTTCAACAGCCTAGCAATGGTACATTATACTGGAATCAACATTCACTTGGCCATCAAATCCAAAGACTGACTCTCTTCCTCGCATACACGTGGGACCAGAATCCTAATAAATAACTCAGCGATATGCACAGATCATAGCACAGACTGTGAGGAAGAGACAAACCAAATCAGAAAGGGATAGCAGGAATCACACAGAGCTGGACCGAGCACAACTCTGCACGCAGCAAGAGGCAAAAAAGCCAAAGCCATAAATAAAAAGCAGCAAAACGCACACATATGTTCAAACCAGAGGAACGATCATGAAACTGTCTTGTTTTGGACAAAAGGGGAAAACAGCATGCTTCATTTAAGGCATGAATGCTAGCTGACAACTCTGAGACACAAATGTTGACTCCCGCAATGTAGCACAGACTACAAAGATTATTGACTCTGGAGGCAAATAAATTAAGTTTGAACAAGAACACAAAGGAGAGTTGTGGCAGCTGGACAGGAGGGGTGGAAAGAGAGCATTTCATCATTGGGTCAGTAATGAGGCCCTCCTGGGATGCACTAGGGGGGTAAGATAACCCAATTAGGGCACGTTCACGATGTCCAATACTAGGCAAAACAGTGAGGAATGAAGAAGATTAATGGCCTGCTGAAAGAAAGCATCAAAAAGCACTAAAAGAGAAAAAAGAATGGAAAGAATGACAAAGAAAAGCAGAAATGAGCAGGAATCCACTTCTGTCCCTGAGATTTGCTGAAGACCGGTTCAAAGGACAGGTCAAAGGCCGTGTTGGGAGACAGTCCTTCTCCAAAGTCGGATTTAAGGACCGACCTCATGGGATAAACAGCCCTGAAGCGGATGATATGGATGAGTGAGTGCACACATAGAAACACCCATAGATCATGGAGACAATCAGTGCATACTTCCCTAAGTATCTCCCTATAGTGAAACCGACTCCTTGACTGATTGATCTGAGGATAAAGCTCTTACACAGAGCGACGATTCTGTATTATATCTGACATCAAGTGTTACAGCATTTGTTTTCAGTTTAGACAATTTTTATTCTTCATGATATACAGTTTCATAGAGTAGTTCAGAAAGATCCAACCAAAAAAGTCCTCTTTCATTTGCAACAAAGTCTAGAAAAACATATCAAGCAAACAAAAACATGTAGTGTGTATAACCCGCAGAGCATCAAAGCATCAGCACTTTCGTGGAGGCAGAAAGAGGACAGAGGTGGAGGTATGTTGTTGGTGTTGATGGGTCAGCAGCTAAGGGTCCCTCTGGGGCCCCGAGTCTCAAACTCCCACCCTGAGCGCTGCTCTCCTGGGCAATGAAGCCGAGCAGAACAGGAAATATCTGCTGACTTAACCCCCGACTGCGCTCGCCTTCACCGGCCCCTAATTAGACAGATATTCTTAAGAGTATTTTCTCAGGACATTTTTGTTACCGCCATTGTCTCGGCTATATGCAAAATGAGTTAGGTAAAAGGTTAGGATGTGAATCGGGGTTAATTATGATTTATGGCAGGAGTTCATATGCCTGTTTAGGCTCTCTCAGTGATGCAGTGGAAAACAGAAGGAACTGTTTCTCTGTTCTCTATTGTGGGAAACTAAGTACATCATTCACTATGATTGGCAGGAAACTATACAAAATGTTTATATGTGCCGTTTTAATAGATGCACTGTGAAATTTCGCATAGCATGACATGATGCCAGATATTAGAGAGATTAAATGTACATTTTTCAGAGCAGGTGTGTAACTGCAGGTCTATATGGAATTTGATTAACAGAAATGCTGAATGAAGCGGAGCTAGAGCCAAATAATTTGGGTCTGTCAGTCAGGTATTTCAATTTCAGTCCACCATTTCCAAAAAGAATTTAGTCATTATGAAATTAGACAACATAAGTGCATGAGAAAGGCTTTATGATGGCAATGAATTACTTATGGGTTTTAATCGATTCACAACACAAACATGACTGTGCAATTCATCAAATTGTATTTTTAGTTACGATATTGAATGCAATAAAATTTATTCACTTATTTTCCTTCAGCTTAGTTCCTTAGGAATGAACCGCCAACTTATCCAGCATATGTTTTACACAACGGATGCCCTTCCAGCTGCAACCCAGTACTGCGAAACATCAATACACACTCCTTCACACACATACACGCCTATACTGCATGTCTTTGGATTGTGGGGGAAACCGGAGCACCCGGAGTAAACCCACACCAACACGGGGAGTACATGCAAACTCCACACAGAAACGCCAACTGACCCAGCCAGGGCTCGAACCAGCAACCTTATTGCTGTGAGGCTATGGTGCTAACCACTGTGCCACCGTGCTGGCCATAACAGAATTAGTAGTAGTAAAAGTATATTCTATGAAGACAGTCTGATATTATTGGGTATTTTTAACAGTCTTCCGTGTTTAGGTTTAGTAATTTCACTTTAATTGCAATGAAAAGGTTCTTAGTCAGTTACTGACATGTTTTATTTTCAAGCCATTAAAGTGAAATTACTAAACCAAAGCGCAAGGGTATGATAAAAAAAGGAAATTAATAAAGGAAAAATGTCAGATGGACTTTTTTCCACAATCAAGTAAAAATATGCCTAGATTATATTTTTTAAGAATTTGTCTAGGGATTTTTTTAAATAAGATATTAAAGAGAGAGACTCAGGAGCAAACTGGATCTTATTTAAAGTTGAATGTTCACATGGTTTAATAAAATCTGTTCTACTGCACCCTTTAGAAAAAGCACTCAAAGATGTCTGGGAGCTCTCCTCTCTGCATCATCAGAAAGTGTAATAAACCTCCCTCTCGCAGCATGCAGACGATGCAGCTGCATGTGTTTAGTAAACACCGTCTGTTTCATCAGTCTGTGACTGACGGGAGGAGGGGGTGAGAGATCAAACCATCAGCGCAGAGAGCAAAGAGTCCTCCACACCTGCGTACTTCAGAGAAACCCCACTACACATCCCACCCTCAACAACTCAGACATTTACACACAATGAGTAAATATTTACACCAAGATATGAGGGTCAGATCAAGGCCATAAGCTGCTGTCACAGGTCAGCCAAGGTGATGCGTTCTGGATAAAAGTAGAAGGTTTAGATCTTGGATGTTTGGTCTAATGTCTTGCCTTGTTATGTCTCAAAAAAATCAATTATACACATACATTCAAGGAGTTCTGTGAAAAAGATGATATACTGATAAAAGTGATGTCTGATTTAAGGTTTGCTTAGAACATGCAATCTTTCAAATGCTTTCTGTCTTTATGAATGGGCGAGTTTCAATGAATCCGGACAGTGATACAAATCTACTTTATGCATGTTTAAACTAGGGGGAAAAGCATAGATGAACATACGGACAGATGAGATGGGTATTTCCCCATCACAGGAAAGAGGAAACAGACTGTCAGGCTTACAACAGCACTGTTACAGTACATGGAGGATTCAACAAATCGCATTCTAGCACAAACTGAGTTGGATACAACAAATAAACAGTAAGCTTCGCAAAGTGTTTCAGTACACTTTACAGTGTTTCCTGCTGTTGAAAATACTGGTGTCTGTATTTTGGAACAAAATTCCAGTTTTTAGCTGGTTATTTTTCCAGTTTCACTAAGCCACTTGACCTGCTGGTGGTCTAGCAAGTGATCTGCATCACAGGACCAGCTTGAACCCAGTTGTTAAGTCTCAAAACACAGCTGACACCCCATTTCCAAGTGTCAATATCAACAAAGGGATTAAAAACATGTAAAAAGTTTTCAGAAATCAATAACAAAAACATGAATTGTAACTAAAACGTCAACCAACAACTTTACCAGATTCGCTGCTCTACAACAAGTACTTCTGTCTGTCATGTCATAAAGCTTACCTCTTCGCCTGATCTTTGTGGAGCGCTGTCCCGGTCTGGTATTTGTAAACACCGGGTCCCCAGGTCCCCTGAACGCAGGTCAGCCCCAGTATCAGCAGCAGCAGCAGCGCCCACAGGAGGAAAGAGCTCCGGTGAACCGCAGACACCGAGCGCCCGTCACGCGCTCCCATTTCAGCCGCGTCAACAGTAATCTAGTCAGCAAAATACCTCTCTTAATATTGTCCCGCTTATCTCTAAACTGTGACTAGAGGACAACTATACGACTCCCAAGACTAATTTCTGAACTCCCGTCTCTATTTCGAGCATAAAATAATAAAAGGCTTGTTTATGTGCACTGTTGCGTCTTAAGCACGAGAGTAAAAGTTTCTGAGGACTGTCATCGGCAGACCCCGCCACAAATAAATCTCCTCACAAAGTTTGCGAGCAAACCGCAAGACAAACGTTTCTCAGCAGCCACACAAACCGGTCCCGCCTCACTCCTCCATCTGCGTCCCTGTCTGGACGTTACTGTACATTTCTTGACTAGGCTACATCAACACAATGGGAAAGAAAGCGGTTTTATAGTCGCCTCGAGTCCCACAGCCCGTGTATTATTTTTCACCCAGCCCAGTTCTCTCCCTCTCTCTCTCTCTCTTACTCCCTATATGTGTGTGTGTGTCATCTCATCCAGCACTCCCCCCTTCCCTGCTCTCTCAGTGAAAACTTTTAGACATGAAACACATGGATTTATGCTGGTCTCATTTGAAAAAACACAAAGAGAGCCAGCAACACTAATAAGCAAATTCACTGCTCTGACATTTTAACAGTTTCTCAAAGCAACACAACTAATTGGAGTCTTTGGGATTTTTCTCTTTAACAGTCTTGCTTGTCTCCTTATCTTAGATAATATATGTTAGGTTTTAAACTATAAAATGACTAAGATAAAGTTGTAATCAAAAGTCACTATGAACTTATAGTAACATCAATGTACTCCTCTCTTACTCTGTCATCAATTGTTTCATTAGTTTTTTCTTTTCCAAATAAATCCTAGGACTTTTATTTCTCCAGAGAAATATTAGGACATCTGAGATGTATTGCATATTTTTACTGTGATGCCAATTTATTAAAATGTATCTTGAAAACATTTGTGTGACAGTATTTGGTCATAAATTGATTAGAAGCTCACTCGCTTTTCTTTGGTTTATTCACTTCTTTATCAGCGGTTGCCACAGCAGAATATGCCTTGATTAGAAACATTTCCAAATAATCTTTATTGAAGGATCCAAAAGAGCGTTTCTGCACTGATGAAAATAATTTTTCAGTTCTTAAAAGAAAACTTTCCTTTGTCTGAAGCACATGTGATAATCTAAAGGTGTCACAGATGGAAAATCTTTTCCATAGAACCCTTTAACATAATTTAACACTGCAAATAAATAAATTAATTAATTAATTACATTTCAGGGATATACTGTTAGAAGATAATAATAAGATTAAAAGTTTATGAAAACATATCTATGTTACTTTAACTTATTTTATGTTAGTTTACTTGATGTTAAAGTTGAAATGACTATGATTGTTGAAACTTTACAATAATAATAATAATAATAAAATCTTTACACTAAAATTATTCTAAGAATTGTTCATTAAATGTCTTTTGAGGGAACCAAATAAATTTATTTTAAATAGGCAGACAACTTTACACGTTAATCTACCATAAAAGATGCATATTAGCTTAGAGTAATACAGTTTTTCTTAACATTCTCTAAACTGGGATTGCAAATCTCAAAACTGTTAACTGGAATTTCAGAACTTTATTGCATGTCTAAAAAATGTAGTTACTCACTCAAAACATTTAATTTATGCTTCAAAACCTAGTTAATGTGTCACTAATTTGGCCAAGGCCAAATATAAAGTGTATTTGTCAAGTGAGCCACACTGCTCAAAACGATTAGTTTTTTTTTTACCATGACAGTAAAAAATGTGATATGTGTTGAGAAGAATCAATGGTACATAAAAAAATATGTTTGTATGTTAAATAAACATTTGTATTTATACAGTACATTTATTTGTGTACAAATGTATTGCATGCAAAGTGCAATCTTGCTCATCCAAGTACTGTATTTCATATTTCTTATGTTACCACAAATACTCAAAAAAACTACAAAATATCATCCATGAAAAAAATTATTCTAGGTGGACATCCTGTCGCTCTTGTTGGCCTTGCCAGAGATTACACTTCTTCCAATTGCTCTTCCACAAACATATTACTGCAGTTCAGGATTGTAAATGTAGTGCTGTGGGCAATATCATTTACCAACTTAGCAGTCATTACAAACAATGTCAATATCAGCTATTTATGGTGTAAACATGTGCATATTAAAATATTTGATAATAGTTGAACAGTTAAATAGTTAAATTGATAAACAGTTTTGAGTGTGGTGGCTTACATGATGAAAAATGATTAAGAAGTGGTGAAGAGTTTGACAGTTTAAATGAGAATTGACTTATCAGTTTTGATCAACATGCCATATGCAATTAGTTTGTGTTCAAACTACAGAAAAATGCACTTACTGTTTGACATGTGCCAAAGCATTTGCAATTTGTTTAAATCAATAAGAAATGCCACTTTGAAGTGAACAATAAGCTAATTTTTAGAGATCTAAACTTGTTTTGAAAAATAAACATTTAAATCAAGATTTGAGCCAAAGCAATTGAGAAAAACTGTAACATACTGTATAAATAAAGCATTATTGCTACAAACATAGGAATTTGCCTCTACAACATTTATAACTCCATAGATGCCTTAAAAAAACATTTACAAGCAATGCTTTTCTTTGTAAATTAATCCGGGCAACACGTGTTTTATAATTTTTGTTGTTGTTATTCTCTGAACCCCTTTTATAAATGATAAATAAATCCAAGAAGTACTAAAGCATTTTTTTTTTTGCCATCGGTCTCGCCTCCTCACATGCTTACACTTCAGATGGCTTAATGAGTCATACGACTGCCATAACATGAAAACCTCCTCCAGAAGACAAAGCGCAGCCCAACGTCTGGATAGCATCCAGTATGGGGCAAAGGGAGTGAGTGATACAAAAAGAGAGACAGATGAACACCGTTTACTCTAACCTCTCCTGGTGAAAAAGGGGAACTGAGGGGTTTCTGAAAACCGCAAAACTGTGGTACACGTCCAAGCTAAACACCTGGCTCAGCAGGAAGGACGGACTCCAGCCCACTCATCTATATCTGAGGTCGAGGTGACTACGCTCGGTGGACCCCCTGACAGCCAGAGAAATAAGCAAAGCATGGAGAAGGGGCATCAATCAATCACATGGACCGCCAAGATCTGCAGGTGTTGAGGGGATGCCACTTGTCATAGGTTGACATGTTTGACTATAGTTTAACTGAAATCAATGGCAGAAATGAACTTGCAGAACGTGAGGAATACTGACAATGGAAAGTAAATGGATAGTAGTGGAGTATATCCTGGGTTTTACTGAATAGGGTTTATTCTTTGTACCACATCTGGTATGAAAGAAGCAGAAACATTATGGTGAGGGGTTGTGCGACATGTCAACACTTTATGTTTTGCGCACTGTGGCATTTTAAAAAGCAGCAGGTGCAAACTGTGCCAACCAGGCACTGGTGCATTTCAGGGTTAATATAAATCCCTGCTGTGAAAGGCAGCTGAAAATAATCTTGCCTTCAAAAGAAATAAAGAGGCAGGCCGGTGGTGCTTGGAGTCCTTGTATTATCACTCTACTGACAAATTAATCTCAGTTGACAGTTCCTGTGGTATAATAATGTTGAAAACAAATCACAAAGTGATAACTATACTATCAACCAACTCTAGTCTCCAAAAAAAGGCATGAAGATGTTAAGATCTGATCAATTTTAACATCATCATGATTTACTGTAAAGCTTTTATTGCATTGTATTTGACTTGATTTTTTGACTTGAAGTTTGATTCCTCCATTTCTTTAAAAGAAGCATACGTCGTTGACTTATGTTACAATAAATGTGAATGGAATCAATCAGTGTTAATTTCGTAGAAATATTCGTCATTATTTTTGTGTTTCTACCGACAAAAAGTGATTATGTGATCAAGTGATGATGACAACTATAATAAAAATATACTGACAATTTCGTTGACTAATAAAATGAGACGAGAATGTGATTGAGAGACGTTTTGGTAAATATCCAATCAGAATTAATCCTGTTGTGTAATGCGCCCACATTTGAAAAGTAACGTTAACTGATTAACTGTAGACGCGGGATGCGATTACATTATCAGCCATCGTCTGTCTCGATCATTATGACAACAGCCATTTACAGTGGTTGTCGCTAGATTGGATACGGTTGGGGCCGGAAGTTAACAAGAATTATTTATATTGTTTATTGAATTTTCCATTTATTGTATTTTATTAACATCCACCCCCACCCCAACTCTAAACTCAACCGTCACAGTAACGTAAAAACAGTAGTTGTACAGAGTATTATTTGTTATCTATTAAATTACGTAATAAATTGTATTTTCAACGCCTACCCCAACCCCAACAGTCACAGTACTGTAAAAATATTAAATATTGTTATACAGTGTCATACAAAAATGCTCCTATACTGTATTGATGTGCATATCACACTTTTATTTTTTATGTACATCCTTATTTTACAATTCCTCTATGCGAGATAAAATAGTCATGGGACTGAGTGCACATTTTACAAGATAACACATTATCATTTACTAGTCATATGTCATTACAATTTGTGGTCTTCAATGGAAAAAACTATATTCCATATTTTAACTAGACCGTTTTGTTTATTTTTAAGTTAGAGTATTTTGCATAAATAAATCTATAAATGTATACAATATTTAATTATATTACATTTGAATTAAACCAAATATATTTTAGTCAACTAAAATCTTATGAAATTTAGTCGACTATAACTAGACTAAAACTAAAATAATTCAGAAGACTAAAATTTGACTAAACTAAAATGAAATTTTAGTCAAAAGACTAAAACTAAATCAAAATGTGCTGTGAAAATTAACACTGGAATCAATCCATAAATGGTAAATTACTTCAAGTTTCAATAACATGAGAGCCCACAGTTGCATATAAACGTCACTTAAGTGTGAAAGACAAAAACAAATCGGGAGTTGTATCCCATTTCACAACATAGCAACAAAGTTGCTCTAAAATGATGTATGCCAATTAAAGTAGTGAGAAATGATGTACACAAAACATTCAAGATCAGTCAAGTGACCAGATGAATGTCCAGGTTATTTAATAGCCTCAGTGGTTCAGTGAAGTACCTGTACCATTTGTAGAACCTTTTCATTCCACAAAATGTTGTTTATAGAGGCTATCCCATCTGTTCTAAGCAAACAGAATGTCTACTGAGGCCTATAGATCTCCATTGGAGGAATGTGTAAAAAGATACAGTGCATCATGCTCTGCTGTGTGTGGGACTGAGAAGCTGCAAACCAATCAGAATGCATATGGCGAACTATTGTCCATCACCATGCACCTACAAAGGGGCACATGAGAGTCTGACCGGCACCTCGAAGAAGTGAAAGGCTGACAGGTCAGATGAGAACAATTTTTTTGGCATCTCATGGTCTGCCTTGTATCTTTGCAGTCTTTTCCAAGGCAAGTGATGGCACCACTATGCACTGCAAAACAATGACAGACAAGTAGAGGAAACATGATGTTTGGACAATGTTCTGCTGGGGAACCCTGGGTCAGGTCATTCATATTGATGTAAGTCTGACTCATTGTTGCAGACCAAATTGACCTGTCTTGACAATGGTGTTCTCTGGAAGACGTGCCTTCTTTGAGAAGGATTATGTACTTTGTTTAGGAATAGTTTGAGATGATGAAGAGTTCATTCAATTTAACATTTGTTGGAAATGCAGGACCAACAAATTTGGTCCACAGTGGCTCCACTTAACAACATACAGGACTTAAGATTCCAGGATGCCAGAAACCATAGAACAACTTTAGGGATATTTTTAAGAGTCCATGTTTTGGCTAGTCTGATCTTACAAGGAAACGTAACTATTTTCTGTTTTGCCAGTTTAGTAACTAATTTGTATGATTTCATATTCATAGAGTTCAGCCATACAAATAGTATGATTTTTAAAAGGAGGCTTGGCACCAAACGCCACCCCTAAACCCAACCATCATTAGGAATGGGCAAATTGTACTAAATTGTACCAATGAGATTGGACAAATTTATCCGAATTACAGGGTTTCGACAGGTTAAAACATTTTTTAAAAATATTAAACAAAATGTAAGGAAAATAATTAAACCATATGTTTATAAATATAAATAGAGTTGGTAAATAAATAACAATTAATAAATAAGAGTTAAAAAACTTTTGTTCAAACTTTTATTGAGATGAAATGTTAGTGATTAGATGGGTGTTGGTCCCATTGGGTAGCTTTTGATGGACATAGGAGAATCCAGACATATTTAAAATTATATAAGACCTACAAGACACCATTTCAGTGAATTTAAGAGTTTTAAGGCCTAAAATTGAGATTTTAAAATTTAGGACATTTTAAGACTTTTTTAAGACCCCGCGGATATCCTGGAATTAGACACTAAACCAAAAAGTTACGAATTGCTTTTTGGCAGCATGAGTAGGACCAAAGCATATTAGGCACTTGCATTTAAATTAACACACACAAACACAAACACACAATATTATACTAAAGTGCCACACATAATGTTTTCAATTAACCTTGTGTGACCAATCTTGAAAACTTAGCTCAACTTCAGTTGAACCTGAACTATTCCCAAACGAAGCCACCTTATATTGTTTCCCTCCTAGCTAAATATTTCCAGCTTTTTTTTTGTTCATCCAAGCATATAAAAATGCTTTTTATTGCCTTGAATTGACTTTGCAAACTTGTAAAAGTGCCCCCAATGAATGCTTCGTGTGGTCACCTCTATTGTTAATAGAGTTCCTGGTGTAAACATTGAGCACTTATTGGCACTTTAAACATTCCCAAAACAAGGATTTGCTCAGAAGAGGGCACTTTGTTCTAAACTTAGTTGCCTGTGTGCTGTTTATACTGTGTTGGAAAAGACTTTGTCCCACTTAATTATAAAGAATCGGCTCACCTGGCTATAACTCATCTATTTATAACAAGGTGAACAAAGAATCTACCATACCCCCAAAAAAGTAAAAGAATAAAAAGGACATAGATATTGGGATATACAGAGATATCCCAAGTGGAAAAGTTGCACTGTTTGATACAGATAATATTTTAACACAGACACTAGCTTTTTCTTGGGCAAACTTTAAACCTTCAGAAGCAGGAAATATATATCAAGTTCTATAAGAATGGGCTGAATTCCTTTGGTGACCCAAAGGTTATGTATGAAAAACGTGACATGTGCCAAAGCATAAACATATGCAGATCGGACAGGAAAAGACAAGGCTCTTAAATTTATGCTCTTACCTATATATCCTGTACGTATATATGGCGCATAAGTTAACGTCTGTCCACCCTGAAACAGACTGATGTGTTTCTTTTTTTTTCTTTGAGGTTTCGCTGGAGAATGTAGAGTTGAACAGGACCATGAGTAAAGGGGTCTGGCCTGGGGAAACCTCGGATGGGAGCTTGTACGGATACCTGGGTGAAACCTAATCTAGAGAAAGAAATGTTAGGACTGTAATTAAGTGAACACAAAGCAGCCCCTCTTTCTCCCACCAGTTCCATCCACCGCCATGACTCTGAAGGCTCACGGGTGTAAAAAAAAAACTGTCACGCTGAATCAAATAGACAGACGACTTAATAAGATCTATCCTGTTGGATTACATATATCAGAGCCTGGAGAGGAATGAGGGGTGCATGAGCGTTGCTGGCAGGAATCCAGACGTCACACAGACGGAGAAGAAATAGCAGTTGCCTTCTGTTTCTCTTAGTGGCTTAAAGTAAATGAAGGACACACATTTGGAGTTTGGTGCCTCCTAGTGGCAATCAACATAATGGACATTAACTCAGTATTCTTATAAAAAAAAGAAAAGAAAAATATTATAGATTTATAACAAACAGACAAATAATATATTATTTAAGCATAATTAATATACAAAGAACAGCAGAAAATTAAAAAATAAATGTTTTTTCAAAACAAACAGAAAATAATCAGTATACTGTATTTTTTAAACATGTAGAGGAGAGTAATGTGGGTTGATAGTAACAGAGATATTTTCTCGAAGCCCTGACAACATTTGCTTTCCAGGCTATAACAGCACATTCTGCATTGAAGGAGCTGAAGAAGCCTTAAAGAATCTGAATATTGTTTTGCAAAAAAAAAGGACTTTTTTTTTAATTAACACTGTCATTGTCATATACAGTGCTCAGCATAAATAAGTACACCCCTCACAAATCTATCTTTTAAATTCATAATTTTAATTTTAATAGGAAGCTATACAATATTATATTTGTGCATATACATTACATTAATCAGTATTGAAGCCGAATCTGGAGCTTATCTAACAAAACAACTTACGATAACGGTTCAAAAACTAGTACACCCAAATTTATGCTATAAAAAATACTAAATACTAATTTTAAAACAGAGGAAAAATCAAGAGAAGCAAAAAATGGAAAAAAAATTGTTGAAATTTTGTAGGTTGTAATTTTTTTGTTGCAATATTTTGCTTGAATTTAATTGTATAATCTTTCAATTTCTAAATATGTTTGGTGAGTAAAATATTATTTTAATAAATATATCTGTTTAATAAATGTGTTTTGTTTTAATGCACCAAAATATGTTGCCTATATTCACTGAGAAATGGATAAAAGCATTCATTTTCAAAATGCGGTGTACTCGATTATGCTGAGCACTGTATATTTCAAATAAACAAGATTAAGCCAGTAATGTCTAACACATATTTGTGTTAAGTTTGACTCACCAATGTGTTACTTTTGTCCCTACTGACAGGGTCAAAAGTAACAATGTGCAATTCAATTCAAATTATCTTGAAGTTGTTCTATATTTGTACAAAATAGCACCTGATATTGATAGACCACACTTATTTAGTAAGTTATTTAGAGTTAGTAACCACAGCAAAAATATATTTCTGTCTAAAACATTGTTTTAAAAATAGCTTTTTTTTTTTAAAATGGTACTTTCCTTCCCTATTTTGCAGCATTTATACTTTTGCACGTCTTTCAAAAATATTTATTTTCCAATTGATTGTTGTTCATTTGATAATATTCAAGAATTAAAACCCTGAAAAAAAATCAGTTTGCTGAATTTTTGAATGATGAAGTATCATGTGACACTGACATTGACCTTTTTATTTTGTTACAACTTTCATTGGCGAAAGTGCTTTCCAACAAATCAACAGAAATGCAGACAGACAACCACAAACAGACTAAGAATCATGATCATACCTCCTAACAGTCACATACACTAAAGACTGAAATAGAGTCTACAAAACAATTCAACTTTGCCTCCAAAGAAATAAAATACATTTTAAAATAGACAAAAATACTGTACAATAATAATGAATAATACAATTAAATTAGAAAAATAATAAATAAAGGTGTGCGGCACGGTGGCGCAGTAGGTAGCACTGCCGCCTCACAGCAAGTAGGTCACTGGTTTGAGCCTCTGCTGGGTCAGTTGGCATTTCTGTGTGGAGTTTGCATGTTCTCTCCGTGTTTGTGTGGGTTTCCTCCGAGTGCTCTGGTTTCCCCCACAGTCGGTATAGGTGAATTGGGTAAACTAAATTGTCAGAAATGTATGTGTGTGAATGAGATTGTATGGGTGTTTCCCAGTGATGGGTTGCAGCTGGAAGGTCATCCGCTGTGTAAAACATATGCTGGATAAGTTGATGGTTTATTCCGCTGTGGCGAACCCAGATTAACAAAGGGACTAAGCCGAAAAGAAAATGAAAGAATAAATGAATAAATAAAGGTGGTACAGTGGTTCAGTGGTTAGTACTGTCGCCTCAGCAAGAAGGTCGCTGGTTCAAGCCCTGCCTGGGCCAGTTGGCATTTCTGTGTTGAGATTGCATGTTCTCCTCATGTTGGCGTGGGTTTCCTTCAGTTTCCCCCAGAGTCCAAACGCAAGCGCAATAGGTGAATTGGATGAACTAAATTGGCCATAGTGTGAGTGTGTATGGGTGTTTCCAAGTACTGGGTTGCAGCTGGAAGGGCATCCACTGTGTAAAATATATGCTAGAATAATTGGCGGTCCTTCCGTTGTGGAAGAACTTATTTTCACAAAAAAGGAAAACCTAGCATGTTACTCTAACATTTATATTTTAATAATGAAACTTTCAGACCCCAATATATTTAGATTTAATCATAAAAATGGATTCTGAATAAAAATGTAGCATTCATTTTGAAGAGATATAAACCTAAGTGAGTTCCTGAATGAAAAAAAAGATAATATAAAATTATAATTAGTCATTTCTTTTAAAAGACTGCAGTCAGTAAACAGATCCGACTGCCCACCTTGTGTCTAGACTGGTGTGCTGAATTTTACAGGAGCATATAAAGCAGACTCCGGAAGGCTGGGTAAGAACATCAGTTTATCATTACACACCACACTTTCTTTTATACTCAGCTTCAGTCCATTTGGAGTCTGTTACCTGTTAACTTTAGAGCAAAAAGAAGATGAGATGCACATTAAAGTACTTAAAAAAAAAAAACAAGATTATAACTTAACATCTATTGGTACATTTGTATTCCTGCCTGATATGTATATTCCTAAAAAAAATCAGTGTGACAGGCATTTTGTTTTATGCAGGTCTATAGTTTGTCCTGAAAGTCTTAATGAGGAAGTCTGTAATGAAAGCAGCAGTCAGCCACAAACAGAATGTTATGTGAGGTTTACTGTGGTGTTTCCAGTGATTCTTTCAGGTCTTTCATTTGACTAACATGTTGAGAAGTGATCATTTAAGTCTTAACCTTCTGCTCCACATGTTTTCACAGTATGTTTGTACAGTTGAAGTCAAAATTACTTTTTTTTAAGTCCTCATGTGATTTTTTCTTTTTCAAATATTTCCCAAATGATGTTTAACAGAGCAAGGAATTTTTTCACAGTATTTTCCTATTTTTTCTTCTGGGTAAAATTTTATTTGTTTTATTTTGGCAAGAATAATTTATTTTATTTAATAGTTCATTCATTCATTCATTTTCTTGTCGGCTTTGTCCCTTGCGGGGTCACCCCAGCGGAATGAACCGCCAACTTATCCAGCACGATTTTACGCAGCGGATGCCCTTCCAGCCGCAACCCATCTCTGGGAACTTCCACACACACATTCACACTCATACACTATGGACAATTTAGCTTACCCAATTCACCTGTACTGCATGTCTTTGGACTGTGGGGGAAACCGGAGCACCCGGAGGAAACCCACGCGAACCCAGGGAGAACATGCAAACTCCACACAGAAACGCCAACTGACCCAGCCCAGCCGAGGTTCGAACCTGCGACCCAGCGACGTTCTTGCTGTGAGGCAACAGCACTACCCACTGCGCCACTGGGTTGCCCTATTTAATAGTTTTTAATAAAAAACAAATTAATTGTTAGCCCCCTTAAGCAATATTTGTTTTTCTTCTCTCCGTTAAACAGAAATTGGGGACTTTTTTTAAAAAGAATTCAAATTTAACAGGAGGGTTAATAATTCTGACCTCAACATTTACTTAATTATTCCCAGGGCCGTTTATATCGAAGTTGATATTTAGCCGCACCATGTTGGTGTTTCATAACATCTAGTTTTTAAGAGTTTGGTCGTTAGCCCAATGCTCAACCCCCAACCTGGAGGACCAGGACATACGCACACACACTACAGACAATTTAGCTTACCCAATTCACCTATAGTGCATGGAAACCCACACGAACACGGGGAGAACATGCAAACTCTATACAGAAATGCCAACTGACCCAGCTGGAACTCGAACAAGCGACTTACTTGCTTTGAGGCGACAGTGCTACCCACTACGCCACCGTGGCACCCCAACCTCAACTCTACATGCAATAATTCATTCATTCATTCATTTTCTTGTCGGCTTTGTCCCTTGTGGGGTCGCCACAGCGGAATGAACCGCCAACTTATCCAGCACGATTTTACGCAGCGGATGCCCTTCCAGCCGCAACCCATCTCTGGGAACTTCCACACACACATTCACACTCATACACTATGGACAATTTAGCTTACCCAATTCACCTGTACTGCATGTCTTTGGACTGTGGGGGAAACCGGAGCACCCGGAGGAAACCCACGCGAACCCAGGGAGAACATGCAAACTCCACACAGAAACGCCAACTGACCCAGCCCAGCCGAGGTTCGAACCTGCGACTCAGCGACGTTCTTGCTGTGAGGCAACAGCACTACCTACTGCGCCACTGGGTTGCCCCCATGCAATAATTAAACACTAAATTTTAATACATTTAAAATCTTCTATGGGTTTGGACGAACATCTGCATAATTTTTAATAACTTGAGAGAAGCGAATGATTTTCACCCTATTTGCCTGCGGTACTAAGTCCTGCCACATGTACTCAGGTGAAAGCAGTTTACTGGGTTTGTTATACAGCAAATACTTATTCAAATTCACCCTCTCCATCCTCCGCAAAGTCATCTCCTGCCATCTGCTAGAACTTTCAACTGTCATCACTGTCAGTTTACGTTCTTTGCCCAGTTTCACAACAGGAACCTGTTCTGGGTGATCGGTGAAGACATAATAGTGCACACGAAACCCAACAAAGTAATGGCGCTCTGCAGACTCCAGGAAATCTTTAAGAAACACTATGTATCTGAAAAATGAAGAGGGCGTAGGATTAAAAATTAAAGTGAAATGGCAATTAAAAGTTCTAAAACTTTATAGGTGATACTCTAAAGGAAGCATTATAAAGAACCAACATTTAATGTATTCACTTTCTAAACTCCAATACTGAATATTAAAAGTGAGATACCATTAGACAAAACAAGGTATTTATTAGGGACGTAAATCAGTAATGACTTTGGTTTAATGTCCCTAATAGTCTACATAGAAAATAACAAATATTTTCCTAAAATAGACATAATTAAACTGGGTTCAAAGTCTAAACGGCAATGTTGTGCAATCCAGAATTCAATACAGGCTTAAAACAAGCTGAGTATATTATGCCAATGTATAATACAAAGCTGAATAAGGTCAGGGAAATGCAAACAAACTCACTTGCCAAGAGCGAAGACTGTAGTCGCTACTGTGATGTTTTGTTTTTTGTAGATTGAATCAATCAGTTTGGGATCAAACGTTCCTTCCCATACAATTGGGGCCAACCACGGTGTCAACTCAGCTTGGCTATATGGGCTGTTAAAAATATTAATAATAAATCACATACATGCAAATGGAATGCAAATTTATTGCACTTAAAACATATTACTTTTTTTTTTTGCATAGAAAAGAGTTTTGTACTTATATAAGATATGCTGTGTCCAAAAATCACATACTATTTGTATAGGTACTACACTTAAATTTGAACATACTTCCAGCCACCTAAAAATGTAGTGCAAGTAGAGTAAAAGTATCTGTTGTAAAATATTACTAAAAGTATGAGTAAAAAGTAGACCTTTCAAAAGTACTTAACAGTAGTGAGTATTATGCTGTAAAAAGCTGATGCGTTTACATGTAATTTGTGGATGTGTGTAAACGTAACATTCTGTAGTGTCTTGCCCTGCAGGTACACATCATAAGATGTTATCATTAGGTTAGATTTAGGTTGTGATGTCAGGTGACCAAAATTCAATGTCTAGTCAGCGTCTAAGGACAACGTTATTTTGATGTCCAATAATGACGTCAAATGACGTTCATATTTGGTGGATTTTAGGTTGTGTTGGAAGGAGACCAAAATCCAACATTGAGCCAACATCTTAAACCAACGTCATATTGATGTCAAATACTGACATTTATTTATCAGGTATGGCAACCAAAATCCAACATCTGATAGACATCATAGTGGTAACATCCACACATTGTCAAGCTGTAACATCATTAGACATTGGTATTTGGTTGATTTCAGGTTGGACGTTGGACATTGACGTTGGCCTGACATTGGGTTCTAATGTCAACTGGATTTTCATTTCCAAACAAAATGCAATGTCCCCACGACGTTGGGGTACAATGTAAATGTGACGTCATGTTGACGTCCTGTGCCTGCTAGGTATTTAAGGTAATTTCTGTCTTCATACAGTAAACATCTGTCATTTTCTCATCAGTGACATGAATCTAAACATGAGTCTCTGGGTCAATGCGTGTAAAGATTTGGGAAATCTTCTTGGACATATTTAATGCTTCCAAACAGTTTGCTACAATTATAAATTGCCCATGTCTTGAGGTAGTTCATTATGAGGCGATTTACCTCCTATGTGCGATTTAATTGGACATGAATCAATCACATGACTATGTTTTCTTATCTATGGGGATTAGAAAACCAAAGTAGTGACTGCAGGTTGAAGGAAAGTAGTGGAGTAAAAGTACTGAAACAGCACTAAAAATGTACTCAAGGGAAAGTAAAAATCCACATTTTTAAAACTACTTAGCAAATTACAATTTCTGAGAAAAATTACTCAATTACAGTCATTTGAGTATTTGTAATTTGTTATTTTAAACCACTGCAAATAAGCTAAATAAATGACCAAAGTACCAAATAAAACCTGCCATGAGTATAACTGCATTTACCATCAGGAGGCAGTCAAATCACTCTCGTAAAAGAATACTGTTTTCACAATACAAAATAAATAAAGTAATCCAACATCAGTGCCTGAAAGCTTCGCCCCTTCCGCTACGTGGGCAAAGCAGCGTTTGTTGAGTGCATGAAGTGTCCAACATTACACACTTCTTTTTAACGGTAGAATAAGTGCATCATCTGGGTATTTACAGTGCACTTACACTTTTTAGAGTTTTCAGTGTGAATGCACTACTTACACTGTTTATACTACAAAACAGCATAGAATAGTGCACAAGTAAGCGACTTGAGCTGCACCTCTATAGTGAGCATTGATGCTCTCTGGATTTCAGTGCATTGTGGGAATTTTTAAAGAGCAATCAATTTAGTGCACTGGAAAATTTGAGCAATTGAGACAAACCTTTCGACTCACTGATCATTACCCTGACTACTGAACAATGAACCTGATTGAGATGTAGTCACAGTGTTCATTGCCCCATACTCCCTGAGAAATCTGTACTTTACTTCAAGAACGCTGCAGCGTCTTCACACACAGATGACACTTACTAAAGTCAAGTCTGGCATAATACACCAGTGTAAATCTAAACAAATTACTATCACATTATTGTGGGAGGCTTAAGATCGCACAGGCCTGTCCGCTACGCCACTGTGCATTTTGTCAAAAGGACTTGTGAAGGGAACAATGGGAACAAAAGGAAAATAATTCTGTATTATGTTCAGTTGGAATATTACAAAGATGGCATGAATATATTATTCAATACAATTCATGTTTATTTATATAGCGCTTTTACTATGTAGATTGTGTCAAAGCAGCTTAACATAGCTCTAGTAAAGTCCAGATTTCAGAGTTGGAGTTCAGTTTAGTTTAGTTCAGTGTGGCTTAAATTTCACTGCTGAAAGTTCAAACACTGAAGAGCAAATCCATCGATGCAAGGCCCGGATCAGAGCAAGCCAGTGGCAACAGTGGCGAGGAAAAAACTTCACCAATTGAGGAAGTGAAGGGAAAAAAAAAAACTCTCGAGAGAAACCAGGCTCTGTTGGGCACATTTATTCTTCAGGCCAAACTTCCTGTGTGGAGCTGCAGTCTAGGTGCCGGAGGCTGGCTATCCATCATGGAGAACTGCAGGTGTGAGTAGGGCACCCGCGGGTGGTCAGGCTGGCCCACAGGATCAATGCGGGGATATTAAATATTTGTTAATAAGTTACAAAATAAGCATGTAGAATGAGGTTTATAAAATACCCTCCTAATGCCACACGAGTTTGGACAATTTGAATTGTCCCAATGAAATCTATAATCTGTGATCAATTGTACTCCTTTGAATTTTTACTGCCCTTTCACCAAAAAAAAGGCCAATGAAAAGATTGACTTGTTTTCGCTGACAAACTTACAGGGATGACATTGCAATACTTTGTGGTAATAAACTGCTACACAGACTCAGGAGGTCTTCAGAAAACCACAACTACTTAAAGTCTGTTGCTGCATCAACTAATGCAACTAGAGACTTTATTACTGAGAAAACCACGCATCAGGTCTTTGCATTGATTTTGCTGTGGAAGAGCCCACTTCAGATAGTCATAAAGACCTTTCCTGGAGTGATCTTCAGGCTCCAAAGATAAAATTCAAGGCAAGGTAAGTATATTTATATAGCACATTTCACACACAATGGTAATTCAAAGTGCTTCACATACAGTGGCGCCCCCAGAAAATTTTCTTAGGGGTGGCCAGAAGAGGCCGCAGCAAATCTTGGGGTGGCACACAAAAAAATTTTATGAATTCAGTGTAATGTTATATTTTTGTTTCTGGTAAATGAAATAATGTGGTTTTAATTCGTTTAATTAATTACTCTTAAAATATTGCAATTTATTCCTTGAAATAATTCAGCAAGTACATGTGCAAATCAAATAAAAATCAATGTTTAGTTTAAAAACACTTTTCATATATATATATAACTTTTTAGTTATTTTTTACATACTTTTTTTGCACAGAATATGGTATATGCCAAGTCTAAAATTCAAGAAGATTCATGAATTAATTAATAAAACAAACAAATGAACAAACTGAACAAAAGGCATTACTACACACACATCCACTATACAGACCCTAATAATATCATTTATCCATATTCCTTTTTGAGCCACAATATTATTAATGCAGCTTCTTCTATTGATGTACCTTAAGGTAAATATTATATTGCCATTGCTGTCTATTGAAGGTGTGTGTGTGCTGTCAACGACGATCGGGGAGGGCAGTGGTGGCTCTAGTTTAAATGACACCATGGGCGAACCATCCCATACACAACATAATGTAATGTATTCTTACCTCCCTGACTCTTTATCCCTCCTTTTTGCTTTAAAGCCATGCTTAGTGAAAGTTACTACATCATCATATTATATAAACTTTAGTTTAGTCGACTTGCAAAACTCGATGCGTGCCGACACCTCTGCACAAAAGACTGTTACTCCTGTTTTACGGCGCATGAGCGGCGCGTATTTTATCGGAATGCATGCAAACAACCGGGATTCTAGTGCGTGAGGTGCACGGCAATGGTTTTCTGCGCGCACGCGTCAGTTTGCTTTCACCAGCGTCGAACCAGCGCTGAGGGGGAGAGCAGTGAATCAGCTACGTCAGTGGCACCAACAATAATTTAGTGGCTGCATTTTATTTATTGAAATATTGGGAATTTACATAAGTACATTTAAATTAATAATGTCAACAGCAAAATCATATTGGGGTGGCCACAGGGGTGGCCAGAGTTTACTTGGAGGCGCCCCTGTTCACATAAAGAGGAATAAAAGAGACAAGAAAATAAAAACAAAGAATAAAAATGATTAAAATCTGATTAAAATGTGTTAAATAGGTTTTAAAAAAACAAAAAAGAAAAAGAAAGACATAATAGTGCGATCTGTGGATCAATAAAATACAATACAATACAATGCAACCTTTGTCTGCACCTATATTAGCAACCATATAGCAACACACTGGAGTTTACAGCAGATGGAGATACCCGGCTGTTAAAGCACATTACATCATAAACTAGTGTGCTATTTGGGACAGAATCAGACTTCAAATTTTCAGAAAAGTCTGTGTTTGCTCACCCTTCTGGTGATTGCAAGCCCTTTTGTGAGGGGCTGCAGACCAGGTGTACATGTAAGCTGAGACTGCATGCATAGCTTTTAATCGTGCAGCAAGTACGGAAGTAACTGAAACTGTGATTCATCAAAATTCTGCTAGTCCTGGCTCCATAATAGAGCAGATTTCTATTGAGCCCACTGGCCAACTTTACAGCAGAAAAAAAGGTGCTTACTGCCGGGTACAAAGAACGATTTTGGTGCATGTAGCTAATATTAGGCTTCATGACAACTGTGAGGGGGGTGGATTTTTTTTTATAACTCATCCGCTTTTTTTATATTAAGTCTGCATAATTAAGGGTGTGGCCACTTGAGTGACTGCTAGGTCTAGCTGGTTGCCGTCACTTCACCTTAGCTGATTCCGGCTGATTAGCCGCTGAACTCGACATATACATCGTATTTTTGTTTTGTTTTATGTGGCTTTACACAGTCAGTTGCAATTATCAGACGATATGGCATGCTGTGCACTTAATTGTGCTCACAAATTATTCACATGGCCTCCATTTCCCAGGTGAGTGAAATTATATACTTATATACCATCTCTATAAATGTATTTGTTTCATTTAAGATAAATTATCATTTATATTTTTCTTTAGACTTGTAAAGCACTCCAGAATCTGACAGATTGATTAGCTGTAGGCTCTAGAACAGTCATCTGAAACACTGTAATACAGTGTTCTGCCTGGATTTCATAACTAACCTTGCGTTTACTAACACAGACAGACTATATTTGAAGTATTTGGAAGTAACTTGCGTTTTCCTCTGGTAGGAAAGCATCAAAAGAACAATGCTTAGTGGCTCAATGTATTACAACAGTGTTTTTAAAAGACTAAATTCTTTATTGATGTTGTGTACAACCAAGCACATGTGGTCAGAACACAAACGAGTGACAGGTAATAAAGTATTAAGTGTTTCTCCCAAAGAAAAGTCTGTCAGAGCAAAATGCTAGCAGGTGTCTGTAGCTCCGCTCACGCTCTGCCTCTTTGCCCTTGTTTGGTACCCCCCGGTCGGTGCGATGACGCGCAAACAAAATGGCGACGGTTGGCCACACCTACTTGTAGCTTCTTTTGCGCTCTTCAGAAACCTATGGGTGACGTCACGGATACTAAGTCCATATCTTTTACAGTCTATGCTTTTAATGTGTACATCTAACCCCACCCCTTACCATACCCCTCACAGTGATGTCACTAACTCTAAGTGCATGTGTCTGAGACTGCATGTCTCAGCTTGCATGTGGAAGTCTGCAGCAAGATACTATTGGCTCTTTTACTTTCCCCTTTTGTGAGCCTAAAAAAACATTTTACTACATTTTTATTTTCTATATATTCAGGTATAAATGTATATATTTTTGATAGTCACTACTGTATATTTTTTGTTGTACTGTTTACAGGTTCTTCCAATAATGCTGAAGACCATTCTGTAGCAGGCAACAAATTCAAAAAATGCTTTTCTTTCTGTATTTAATTTTACTTGAGGCACTTAGTTTTCTCTTCATATTTGAAACAGGTTATAATGCAGAAACACTCCATTCATTCATTTATTTTCTTTTCGGCTTAGTCCCTTTATTAATCCGGGGTCACCACAGCGGAATGAACCGCCAACTTATCCAGCATATGTTTTACGCAGCGGATGCCCTTCAAGCTGCAAGACATCTCTGGGAAACATCCATACACACTCATTCACTACGGACAATTTAGCTTATCCAATTCACCTGTCTCGCATGTCTTTGGACTGTGGGGGAAACCGGAGCACCCAGAGAAAACCCACACGAATGCAGTGAGAACATGCAAACTCCACACAGAAACGCCAACTGACCCAGCCGAGTCTCGAACCAGCGACGTTCTTGCTGTGAGGCGACAGCACTACCTACTGCGCCACTGCGTCACCACACTCTATTCAGTTAGTTTTAAGTTAGACTCGGTTATTACCACAGTGGTTCTCAACTCCAGTCCTCGGGCCCCCCTGCCCTGCACATTTTGTATGTCTTCCTTACTTAACACACCTGATTCAGATCATCAGCTCATTAACAGCGAGATCCATGAACTGATCCTTGTGTGTCAAATAAGAGAGACACAAAATGTGCAGGGCGGGGGGGCCCGAGGACTGGAGTTGAGAACCACATACATAATAAGGCTTGCTATTTATTTGTTCAGTAGTCCCATTACTGCTCTTATAAAATGAAATATGAATGCATTACACGCTAATTCACACATGGGTTTCTGCACATTTTATGAAAGTAAATTAAAAGCTTTTTGAAGACATTTTTAAGACTAAGCATTTATTGAATAATTTAAATAGAAAATATGAATGTGCTTTCTAAATGTACATTTATATGAAGCACACAATGTCATAACGCAATCTGAGAATATAACTTTGTATTGATAACTTACTTTTGAATTTGCTTTACCAAAAAAAAAAACAGCTTAAAGTTTAAAATATCTGTGCTCCCAAACAGTAAATAAAATGTATTTTTACCAACCCTTCTGATTACACTGCAAGAAAAAAGGAAAAAGAAAACTTTGGTGCACATATCTAAAGAATCTAAGGTCTAGAAGCAAAATAAGATAAGATTGTTTTCAGTGAAACTCAAGGGTCAAAACCAAGTGATTTGATCTCTCTCTCTTCCTTTTCAAAGCTTTAAATTATGAAAAATTAAATGAAGACTTTTAAAGAGCTTTGTAGGACTCCCAAAAAGCCCTGAAAATTCAATACATTTTAATTTTGAGGGGTGGAAAGTTTTACTCACTTAATCCATCCAGAGGTGAAGCCCAGATAAATGAGTCTGTGAGGAAACAAAACAGCACGTCATAAAATAATAACAATAACGAACCACATTTTACTCAGTATCACCAGCTCTCTGATGAACATGAAGCTATAATTTGTGACTTTGTTTGACTAAATGCTTTTAATAACTTTTAATTGTGATTATTTTAAATTCTAAGCTACCTTATGCCATTTGATTACAACTCAAATAATTTACAGTCAAACTTCCAGCTTGCAGTAGCTTCCTAAATCTGTAATTAGCAAAGATGCTATTGCTATGCATCTGCTACAGGCAGTTATGATAATGCAATGATTAACCATTGAAATAATGCAATATGTGACCTTTAGCAGGCTTTGCTAAAGCACACCAGTAGACAAACCAGCCACAGTACACAGTCATGCATATCTCAGCAACAACAACAACAAAAAAACACATTTACAAAACATATCTCCCTGCATTAATCTTTCATAAATACACCAAACAGGTTTCAGCATTTATTTAACTTTATATATGTGCTTGAGTTCACATTAAAAGTGCAACAACCTTTCAGTGCTATATGAATGAAAATAATTGAAAATACTGTATTGTTAATTTAGCACAGTGGTTCCCAAAAGTAGGGGATGGGGTTGGGGGTCGCTTGGTGAATTCCAAAAATCTAATTAACTTTATTAAACTATTATAATGACCATATTTTATCCATAACCTACTGAAAAAAAATAGCTAATAGTTACATTAAAAAAAACAACATGCAAATAAAAAGCCATCATACTTTCGATTTTTTTGCGACTCTTGAGGTGATTACGTTATACTAAAGACAGAGCACATTGATTTTATAGCACCAGGTTAAACTTTCTGACACCTTTACGGCAATTACGTACATTACAAATAAATACAGGCCACAAATGAACATGGAGGATGGTGTCCGAGAGGCGTTCTTCAAAATTAAATGATCAATAGACTTGGGCCTTTTGGTATGTGTGCGGTGTTGTGTGCAAGGTTTATATATTTATAACCCCCTCAGAGGATATTGGGGGTCACGAGTCACTGGCATTGTAATTATGGGGGCGCGGGCTGAAAAGTTTGGGAACCCCTGATTTAGCAGACTCTTTTCTCCAAAGCAACTTGCATATGAGCAATACAAAAAGTAAAAAGCATGAGAAGTGCTTGGAATTCAGTCTTTTTATTTTCAAAATAGTTAAAGCTACAACAGGAAAATGTATGGAAATAAAATAATCTTGAAATTAGTTTTGATGTTGGTTTTTGTGTCTGTGTGTGTGTTTTCAAAGATCTAAGAAATCTTTTCTACTTCAAAGAATCTTTTGTGGAGTTAATTGTTTTTGGATGTCAAATGTTTTTCGTAACCATTATAACAAAACTTTTTTTATGCAGGAAGGAAGTGAGCTCAGTTATAAAAATACAGTATAGTCAAAATTACTATCCAACCCGTGATTAAAATATATATATATATTTCCCAAATAATGTTTTACAGCACACTGATTTTTTTCACAGTATTTCCTATAATATTTGTTCTTCTAAAAAAAGTCTTATTTTGTTTTATTTCAGCTAGAATAAAAGCAGTTTTTAATTTTTTTAAAACCCATTTTAAGGTCAATATTAAAAAATATTATGTATTATCATGGCAATGATAAAATAAATCTGTTATTAAATATTAATGACTAAAACTGTTTTGTTTAGTAATGTGTTGAAATGGGGGGAAACATATACAAGGGGGCTAATAACTCATCAGCTGTACATTCTAATGATGTGGTTAGACCATGCGGTTTTTTTTTTTTACATCTTTTCAAAGGCAGGGAAGGTGTTGTTTTCTGCGTTTCTGTAGAGGTGAAATGCATGCTATGTTCCATGCATGTTATGGTGTAAAACAAAACAATTCACAGTATGTAGAATTAGTTATGCAGAAGTTGTAGCTGTTTTTTGTTCTCGGCATGCTTTGCTTTACACTTAAATCAAACGTAAAATTTGGCTCATTTTGTTGAAGATTAATATATACGTTGGTTATGTTGAGATAAGAGATTCTGCGATGTTGCAGTTTTGTCATGTAAAATGTTTTTATTTTTATTTTAATACTATTGTATACGGTTTACGATGTGAGTAGTACAAATAAATATGTACACTGATCATTAGTACTAAAAGTATTCTGTAACATTCGCAAGCAGAAATAGAATGATCTTTATATATAGCAGATAAATAAAGACCTAATCAGAAATGAGGAACATTATGAATGCATGCATTCAACTTATATTCATTCAGTATTACAGAACATAATATAAACTTAAAGTTCATAACGTAATCTTTGAATTTGTTTGATTACACGTTATTGATTCACACATGCATTCGCTTTTAATTATTTCAATTTTCCACACAAAAACCCACTGATGAAAACCTGCATCACTGCTTTCATATGGATTTCACTCCATCTTGAAAAAATTATTCTCCACCGTTTCCTTAATCCTTCAATGTTCAAGCTTGCTTTTATTTTTTGGTGCAGAATTACTGAATTTTTTATATTATAATACACTACCGGTCAAAAGTTTGGGGTCAGTAGGATGTTTAAATGTTTTAAAATAAGCTCATCCTGCTCACTAAAACTGCATTTATTTAATCAAAAATACAGTACAAATTGTGAAATGTTATTGCACTATAAAATAACTGTTCAAATGTAGTTTATCAATTAATTTAATCATTTATTCCAGTGATTTTAAAGATGAAATTTTTAGTTTCATTACTCCACAAGTCACACGATACTTCAGAAATCACTCTAATATTAATTATTATTATTATTATTATTATTAATAGTAATAAAAGCAATAATGACTGGAGTAATCATTTCATTTAAAACTACATACAACAAGAAAGCAGTTATATAAAAAATTTATAAATATTTAACAATTTTTTTTACATTTAATAAACGCCGCCTTGATGAACAGAATCATTTTCTTTAAAGAAAAAAAAAACATGAAAAAAGAAAACTGACCCCAAAATTTTGACCGGTAGTGTACGTTTCCTAATGTCTCTTCAATAAATGCTTGTAGTACTCTTAAACATGTCACTTTGTGTAAAAGCACTTGCAAATAAATATTTATCGATGTTTCATAAAAAAAAATATTGTCTACTTATACGTGAATGCCCAGCACAACAAAATTAACACAACACTGCTTAAAATTAAAAGAAAGGTCTATAATATATACAGAAAATCAAAACTACACTTAAAAAAACAAACATATGTAATAATACAACCCAAAGAACTGTTCCACAAATATATTTCACACATATTTTAGCCATATTTTGATTAATGCACTGCTTTGTGTTATGTATTTAAAGTACAAATAGATTTATCAGAATATTCCCCTTTAGAGAATGAACTAATTAAAATAGCCTGTTTTTCCAGGATAACATTTTACAATTGAATTCAGCAGGTGAATCAATGGATGCTACAATTTAGTCTACAACTGGTGTGAAAGGAGTGTTAAAATGTTATTTTACACGTCCACTTTAGACACGACTGCAAGTGACATTTTAACAACGTGTTATACTAACCTAAAACCTAACTTCATCCTTTATTAATACTCTATAATGAAAGTTACTTAGCATGAGGTTGCAAAGTTGTATATGTTTAGAACAATAAAGTGGACTATCAAAAGAAAGTGCAACCAAATGAGTACAAATAAGTAGCAAATTATATCTCAACTTAAAAGATATTTTAACCAGAAAGCCAAAAGATCCAGTAATTACATACCCAGTCAGACAGGAGCCAGTCAACAGGAGTAGAGATAAGACTTTAAGTTTCATTCCTCTTGACTTAAGTATTGTTGCTCTAACAATTTGGAGCATGTCAAGAAAGGCAGAGTGTGTTGCAATAACCACGGAAATAACCCTGGTTTATAGTGCTTGCTGTAAGGTGATCATGTGGTCTGCATTGTAAAAAAAAAAAAAAAAAAAGACTAAATGTTGTCACAACACAAATCGATTAAGTTAACTTAATAGTTTTTACAAATTTAAGTGGTACTTTGATCAAGGAGCAAAAGTCATTTTAGAGTGTGAAAGATCAGTATTTGTAGGAATGCTAAATGCTTGTTATATTAAATACCCCAATATTTGAATGTTTAGATTGGGTCCCTCATTCTCAGACTACACTCAAATCTTCCTCTCAAATTGCGTCAAAAAAGATTTAGCCGTTTCCTCTTAGAAAACGTCAGGTTTATAAAAAACTAACCAGTTAATGTGGATAGATAAAGGGATATTCCACCCAAAAATGAAAGGTCTGTCGTTGATTTTTATTCATTCATTCATTTTTTGAAACAAACATAAAATTATTTTCAAACCTTTTGAATGAATTTTGTTTGAACATTATGTGTTTCACTCATCATATATAACGTACACACGCACAAAAAATTAAGACAAAACTGCAGAAATTAAAGTGAAATTCATTAAGTAATAATAACTCAATCCATTTGAGAAAACCGATTGCAACAAACCATTTAAGTTCAAAAACTAATCCTAATGAGTGCTGTGAACTTAATCCATTTGAGTAAATGAAGCATTTTAAGCACAGTAAAACCCAATAGAAGAATACAGTACTATTGGGTTACTGTAAAACCTATAAGTTAAGAATAGTCCAACCGTTTGAGGAAACCGTTTGCAACAAACCATTTGAGTTAAACAAAACTAATCTATATGATTACTGTGAATTTACTCCATTTACAAGTTGAAGTAATGAGGTATTTAATTAACTCATTACCTTCAACACTGAGTGCAAAACTCTTTTCAAATGAGTAGAATTAACTTTCAGTCAATTTTTAGTTAACTACACTCATTTTATTTGCTAAAGTTGACTGTAGGGTTTTACAGTGCATATTAAACCCTAAGATGTCATTAAAACTGGGATGTCATTAAAGGTAATGTGTCCCAAAACCTTTGGAAATGTATAGTTTACATAGCACTAGCACATATCTCTGTACACATTCAGGAGAACAGAAACTTGTTAGTAGGTGATGTAGTTCGCTCTATCAGTTCTAGTTTACCTCAGATAAAAAAAGGAACTTAAATTGGTGTGAAAGGATGTGAGCAGAAGGTAGAAGAGTAGACATGACAGAGTGAAGCAGTATAGAAAGAGGACGAGCAACTGCACTGAAAAAAAGGCTTTTGCTGCTTGTTCAAACTACTTATTTAAAATGAGTTTAAATAACACAATTCTTAAGGCTTTTTGGGGACAACTAAAATGTTTTATATTCAATCCTCCTAAAATTTTCTAAAAACCATTAAGTTCATTCATTTATTCATTCATTTTCTTGTCGGCTTAGTCCCTTTATTAATCCGGGGTCGCCACAGCGGAATGAACCGCCAACTTATCCAGCACGATTTTTTACGCAGCGGATGCCCTTCCAGCCGCAACCCATCTCTGGGAACCATTAAGTTAACTTAATCGATTTGTGTTGGGACAACATAAATGAATTGTGTGGAACACAGTATTTTTTTACAGTTTGTCATCGGTCAATGCCCCAAACAG
The DNA here is from genome assembly GCA_903798195.1 of Danio kyathit. NCBI lineage: Eukaryota > Metazoa > Chordata > Actinopteri > Cypriniformes > Danionidae > Danio > Danio kyathit. Next base: position 30,799,499 of record LR812523.1, read on the forward strand.
ACTCTGACTAAAATTCTGAGGTAAAATGTGAGGGAATGTAAGATTTAAGGAGTCCTACAGTAATTTTAAAATATAGACACACACATTCCTACTACAGAAAAGTCATCATGTTCATAATGCCGAGTTCACACTGCATAATTTTCAAAATAGTCAAATCGGCGTTGTTTTCACACTGCATGACTCACTGCGGTAGTGTACAGCATTCAGTTGCTGTTGTTTTAACACTACACAATGACAAGGTGATACACACTGCATGACTACTCTAAAAACAATTACAATGAATTTACTAACCCCCTCTGTCTGACTCACAAATAAGGGAGAATTGATCAGAAAGGGAAATAACAAGACCACAGAGTACAAGTATTTTTTTAAACAATTTTCCGTTCAAATGGTCTGTGCGCTGATTTGCAAAGAAATTTTCATGAATGGAAAGTTTCATGACACTTAAGAAATGTGTTGGCACATAACCATGTCCCAATCGTTTGCATCTCTGCATATGTGACATATTAGGCCAGTATTTAGGTTTATTATGGTGTGGTGGATGTAGTTTAACAATTTGTTATATCATTCATTATAAAGATAATTATGTTTATATAAACACTATAAATGAGGAGGACTTCAGACACAGTGGACAGCAGTGCAGCAGGACTCTCGCCATGTCTATTTCAACCATTAGGCCTGCCGGTAATCTGGATCATTTTAAACATAGGCGAACACAGCAGCACGGATATAGGCGATGTATCTGAATGATAACTAACTCAACATAAAGACAAAGTCTGCTTTTTTATTGACATTCAACTTATTAAAAATTATATAATGAAAAGTTTTGTCACACTTTAGAAATGTGTTTGCACATAACTGTTTCCCAATTGTTTGTATCTCTGCATATGTGACATATTAAGCCTGTATTTAGGTTTATTATAGTGTGGTGGAGGGCATCACGGTGGCGCGGTGGGTAGCACGATCGCCTCACAGCAAGGTCGCTGGGTCAGTTGGCATTTCTGTGTGGAGTTTGCATGTTCTCCCCATGTTCACGTGGGTTTCCTCCGGGTGTTCCGGTTTCCCCCCACAAGTCCAAAGACATGCGGGACAGGTGAATTGAACAAGCTAAATTGGCCGTAGTGTATGAGTGTTTCCCAGTGTTGGGTTGTGGCTGGAAGGGCATTCGCTATGTAAAACATATACTGGATAAGTTGGCGGCTCAGTCTGCTGTGGCGACCCCTGATTAATAAAGGGACTAAGCCGAAAAGAAAATGAATGAATGAATGGTGTGGTGGATGTAGTTTGCTGCAACAACCATGACAGAACTTAAATAATGAAAGGATGTTCTTTCCCACTGAGAACCTGAAAAGTATCATAAGCAAGCACATATAAAAGACTAACTTTTTTTTGTTAGTTTGTGTGGTTTTCACATATACACACACATGCACGCACACACACACAAACAGACAGACACTCTGGGTACTTGCCACTTCTGTTGTTCAGTTCTGGCATAATATTTCACTAATCCCCTCACAAAATTCTTTGTGCATTTTACATTTTAACAGTTAATAAACAATTTATTGCACATAATTTATTAATATATAGCATAAAATTAATTAATGTCAAAAACATTAGGTTTTACGATCTTGGTTTGAACATTTGACTTTGAAAATGGAGGCAAACCTGAAACACATTCACACCTACATGTAGCTTTATGTGCAGTTTTTCTCAGAAATGTCACAGTGACCAGTATGAAAGTTTCAGCTACTTTTACTTATAACAACACAAGCCCCCAGGAGCTCACTTTTATACAGACTGACCTTATTCTCTGAACACACACAAATGAGCAAACAACTACTGCAGTTCCTATAAAACTGTTGGCTATTCTTCAGGATGAAATTAAAAATGCTCCTATTATGCTATTTTAGGTTTCCTGTAGGTTCAACATTATTTTCCATCAAAGGTCAAAAACGCATTTAAAAAAAAGAAAGAAAAGAAAAAAATACTCTAAAATTTCTCAGAGCTTTCAAGTTTACAAACAGCTACATTATTGTGAAGAAGTGAGTCTTCTTCTAATCGTAAAACAAGCAAAAAACAGAATTGTGCGCACATCAAAAAATCTTGAAGGCAGGTGCTCGATCAAAAATAAACACAGTAGCAAAAGATCAAAAAAATCGGCAACACTGCCACTTTAGCTCTCAAAAGAAGTCTTTATTACTCACACAACGTTTCGACCTACATGGTCTTCATCAGGTAAAAATACAAATGGAAACCCTCAGGAAATAGTGAAACAGCTCTACACATTACACCTGCAGCCAATCACCACAATCAGCCAACAAGCCCGTGAACAGGCACAACCACACACAACAATACACATATACATACATATACACACATAACAATGAGATATACACAAACAATTTTTTTAAATACCAATCCAAACCTTAACTTCCTTGAAGACAGAATATTCAAATGTACACATATAGCGCATCACACCTGCAAACAATAATCAAATCCACCACAGAACAAGTAAACCAAGGGGGGAAAAGATCGTGTACACACATATTTAATATACAACAGTGTAGGATATAAATACACTTACAAGAAAGATTTTAAATCAAAATCCAAATTTAAACGTCTCGGAGATAAAGTCTTCAACTCAAGTTACATTTTACTAAAAAGTAACTCAAATATTATTACTTATTACATATTAATGCATTACTTTACTCGTTACTTATGCTTAATGCGTTACCCCCAACACTGCTTATGTATTTGTCATATATTATTATCGATGGCCATTTTTACAGCATCATATATTTGTTCTGTAGACAGAGAAAAAATATTGTGCCAATTTGTGAATTTCCTTAAAAAATGTAGATGTTGGTTTTCATTTATTTAATATTTCTAAAGGCAAACAAATAAATGAACTGTGAAAATGCAAATCTATGTCTCATATATTTCACAGAAAACACCTTTTATGTATTTTCAACTTATGATGACTGAAATGACTGTTAAAGACCGTTGGTGTTTGTGTGATGAGACATAGCCACGTACCTCATGATGATGTACTTGTGATTCTTCTTGATCAGCAGGTCGCAGTCATCAAAGTGAGAAATAGACTGTCAACACTCTTTCCTGGTAATTTCCTGGTAACTCTGTTCAAAAATAAACACCCCACAATCACAACAAATATCATTTACCCAAGAAGTACATCAAACGGTCAAGATGCCTCAAGATATATCAAGAGTCATGTTCAACTGTACAACATTATAAAATATTAGACAAATAATTCACAGAAACAGTAATGTTAAATGCTAAAAGTAAGCAAGGATGCATTCAATTTGCTACAAAAAAAGTTATTACCAATAGATGATTATTAAATAACCAATACATAATGTATCTTGAGAACCAAATGAGAATACAGAATGATTTCATATCATATGACAGTGTAAAGAAGAGTAATGGTTCCTGAAAAACCATAAGTGTCTTGAGTCTTGTGTTTTGAGCTGAAACTGAAACTACAGACACATTCTGGAGACACAAAAGACTTTTCATAAACTTAGACTTAATCTTAAATCTTGAAATAGGGGTAAAACAGGTGCCCTTTAACGCCTTTGTCATCACTGGACCAAAAGCTTGTTATTAGGAAGTTTTTCATGGCCAAAGATACTTTCAGGGTCTCATTTGGCTGAGTTCCAAAATAATATATAATCGTTCAGAAGTCTCTGGTTCATTAGTGTCAAACTGCGGTTTATTCATGTAGCGCTGCACACAAAAATTAAAAACTGCTTTTATTCTAGCCGAAATAAAACAAACAAGACTTTCTCCAGAAGAAAAAATATTATCAGACATACTGTGAAAATGTCCTTGCTTTGTTAAACATCATTTGGAAAATATTTGAAAAAGAAAATCAAAATCAAAAGGGGGCTAATAATTCTGCATGACTTCAACTGTAGGTATAATTTGTGATATGTAATTTGTTTTAATCTGAAACTTCACAGACACATTCTTGGGATGCCAAAGACTTCTATTACATCTTGTGAAAAAGCATAATAGAAGCCCATTAAATACTGACAAATCTAAAACAGATTTGCAACTCAATTAATCACTGCAGTCAGGCCCGGATTAAGAATTCAGAGGCCCCTTGGCACATTGTCTTGCAGGGCCCCCTACCCGGCCGCACCCCCATAGTTGAATCGACAAATAAGAATAATATAATACATTTTTAATAAAATGAATCTATAGGCCTAATGTGTTGCACACATTTTTGAATAAATGATATATAGTACATATATTTAAGTATTTAAAGCATACTTTGAAAAAAAATACTAATAAAACTAATGAAAAATTTTTTTTTTTTAGTATACTTGTTCAAGTTTACTGAAGCAGTACTAAAAAAAATATAAATATATATATTTTAAAGGGTATTTTTAATGTATAACTTCTACAATCTTATAAAGCATATTATTGGCATGGCATATAACACATAATGCCTCTCCAATTCAGTTCTATGAATCTAAGTCTTCCATATTAGTGAAGGGATTTTTGATAATTTTAACTTTGTCCTATGCATTAATAATTTAATTCTGTTTTTAATTAATTACAATTCATGCTGATGTGCTTAACCTCATATAACCTTGTTCCATAACAGCTGTGGTTTCGTGTGACTGATAACCGAGAAGTTAACTCCTCTGTACTTGCTATCAACAAAATGTTACAACTTTACTTTCAGAGTGTGCTCATTTACAGGAACAATAACGGACAGGAGGGGTGAAGGCTCACTCTTTTGCAGGCTCTGTTATGTGTATGTGTAACGGAGGCCAGCTAGTAAGTGCTGTGCAGGTGTCATGAGAAATCGGGTCCCCCCTGCAATCGAGTCCGCTTAGGACCCCGCTTAGGTCGTCTGCATTTAATGCCTGATCAAAAGTGCTTTTTATAGTCAATATTATTATTATTATTATTAATTATTATTATTATATTATATAATACTATTAGTAACTTTATTTTAACAACACCTATCATATTAGTAACTTTATTTTAACAACACCTATCATATTAGTAACTTTATTTTAACAACACTTATTATATTAGTAACACTATTTTAACACTTATCATATTAGTAACATTATTTTAACAACACTTATCATATTAATAACATTATTATTGGTAAGTTCAAGTTAAAGACATGCATAGTTAAAATAATTGAAACGGTTCTAAACATTTAATGAAGCCTTTTTGATGTTTTTATGTATTTATATGTAACATTATATATTTACATAAGAAATGGTAGCAAGTTTATCAAACATAAAAGCACGAAAAACGAATTCTCCATGCCACAACACATGCCACATTATATATATATATATTAATCAGGCGCTACAAACTATACCTAATACAACTCCAGTGAACCAATAGGATCACCCAGGGTCCTAGGCGGACCCAATTGTCAGGGGGGACCTGATTTCTCATGACACAGGTAAACCTCACTGCTCTGACCTCTAAAGGTGCTCTAGCGACAGACGCTAGAGGCCATGGTCTTTAACCTCCTTGTTAGAGCAACCGACTCCCATGCGGAAGGTCGCCAGTTCGATACCAGCTCGGAGCGGGTTGGGTGGCGTAGGACCGGCGGGGTTACATTGGTGCCGTGACCCGGATGGGAGTGAGGTTTAGGGGGGTGAGTGTAACGGAGGCCAGCTAGTAAGTGCTGTGCAGGTAAACCTCACTCCTCTGACCTCTAAAGGTGCTCTAGCGACAGACGCTAGAGGCCATGGTCTTTAGCCTCCTTGTTAGAGCAACCGACTACCATGCGGAAGGTCGCCGGTTCGATACCAGCGCTGAGCGGGTTGGGTGGCGTAGGACCGGCGGGGTTACATATGCGTAACTTTTTCCGTGCAGATTAGCTTGTTCTGCCTAACAACTGATGATTGAACTGATCTGGATGGAGGATCTTTCTTACTGAAGCACCCTGGGCGGGGCAGAAGAGAGACGACGATAAATATGGGGGGGGAAGAGAGTGTGGGTGTGTGCCCAGCTGACACAGACTGACTGTGTTGCTGTTCTCTAACACCCGGAGCTCTGTGATGCTTTATTTATCTAATTAATTAAATTGATTAAACTTATTTAAAGCCTCTGACTGATGTTTTAACCTGGGAGGACTAGGAAAAGTCCAACATTAGACGCACTTATTAATGATTTACTGTCTCTCTCCTCCTCTCCTGTCTTTTCTCTACTCTCCTCGTGATGAAGAGTAGGCAAACAGCAGAGGTCAACTTGATCATAAACCTGAAAGTATCCAAAATCACACACTATACCTATTCTCCTGTCTCTTCTTCATGGCCTTTCTATCTCTCGCTCACTCTCTCTCTCCTTTTTCTGTCCGTCTCTCTGGCACGACGAATCCAGTCTGCGCTGCCGCTGCACTAGCCTCCTCCGCCTGATTAAAGCTAACTTGTTTATATAACGTACCATAAAGTCTCCCTCCTTCTCCTTATCATCGGTCTGTTTGAAGAAGGTGTGTACACATGGAACATGCCTCAATAAAGATGCCTCCTTTCTCTCTTTCTCTCTCTCGCGTTTGTTAAATCCACTTGTCCGCTCATTTTGATCTACGACAACTACTACACACAGCTCATTTTAGCGCGGGTTATTTCTAAACTGACATTTCCGCGCTTGACCAATTACAGCATTCTGTTTGGTTAAAAAAAAAAGAGAAAGCACAAATCTGCGTGCTTTTTATACTGTACATGGTGTCATTTTTTTGTCAATTTAAATATAATGATAATAGTTATATGTGATAGCGATTATTTTCTAAGAGGAAATATATAGCTGTCTAAGCAATATGGTTTTACAGAGAGGGAGGCACTTTTATTAAGACGTGCCATCTATTAAATGTTCTTCAAACAGAGCCATGAGGTCAGAGCTGGTAAAGTAGGGCTAGCGGTGGCAATTGATGATGACGAACAGGGTTTGGAAGAGGGCAACTAACATTGTAGATACAAATGAACTCTATTAAGATGTCGCAAACATATAACACCAGGTGGAAAAGAACTGTTTAGATGCTGTTTTTACACATTTGAATATAAGGTTAAACATTATTAAATACCCACCAGCCACTTGTGACTTTATATCATATTTGCATTATTTTCATTTTTTTTAAAAATGTTACCTTACTATTAAAAGTAAATGTATTTCCAATCTGATATGTAATGAGGAGAGAAAAAGAAACACGAGTTCAGCAGAGGGTGGATTCGAACCGGGTTGACGATGGATCGCGTCAAGAGATGTTACCGAGCACTCTACGAGCTACGCGACTCGCGCTCGTATTTTATGCGCTTTTTAGTTATGTTGTCTTTGTCAATCAGACGCCGGTGGGCGGAATCCGCGTACTAGCTTATTCCAACGAGGTGCGCTCGCTTCATTTTCCCCTCGCAGGGGCCCCAAGTGCGCACGGGCCCATTGGTTAATCCGGCCCTGACTGCAGTGACCATGACAGCTTATTGTACTCTGCTGTTCTCATTTTATTTTTAAATTTTCACATGTAAACACTATCATTTCAATGTTTGGGGCACAGAAGAGAGGCAAAATTTGTTTAATCAGCATTGATGCATTACACAATGGCTATATGCACACAGACTTTTAATTTCAGCCAGCCAGCCTCAGCACTTCCGGTGAACTGTCTTTCCATTATAACATTGCCACGTTTGAAAAGAAAGGTCTGATTTCTTTAAAAATAGGTGATCTTCACTGACTGATAGATATACGATACAAAGTGGATCTCAGACCGGACAAGAAGCACTGCATTAAATAACATTTCCCCCTGCCATGTCTTTAAAATATGACACTTTATTTTACCCTGGTATTTTCAATGGGGTTTCTGCGCTGGCCTTATTTTCAGGCAAATAAATGGAACCTTGGTAAATACTTTAAAATCACATTTGAAATCGTACTACCATACCTGTCAACATTGGGATGTAAAAATAAGGGATAAATCATTTAAGACAAAATTTGTTGTGTTTAAAAGAAAACCCAACAAGATCGACATGTCTAGATGTCATTATTATTATTATTCATTCATTCATTTTCTTTTTGGCTTAGTCCCTTTATTAATCTGGGGTCGCCACAGTGGAATGAACCGCCACTATTATTATTATTATCATTATTATTATTATGATGATGTGTATATGTCTGTTCAAACACGCACCCAAAACCCAGTGTCCACTTGAGCTCAGCATCAAATCGCGTACGTACAGAATCCGCTTGGGAAACAGCGTCTATTATCACCATGGAGCGCATCAGCTGACAGTCATGCATCATTATATGAACTGACCGTTTTGAGGATTGAATAGGGGCAATGGCGCCTGTAATGAAAAGGAAATGAATCGCGCCGTTTTTATGTTTATTTCAAGGTGTTTCCATGCCTAAATAAAATGAAAACACAGAACAGATTTACATTTAAAAGCAAGGGCGGCCCTCAGTGGTTCGGCGGTATGGGTTGCATATAGGGAGGATCGGCTCTTCTCAGAAAGATAAAAAATACGAGAGAATTACGAGAAAATAAATTTACGGGATGACAGCGGGATAGAACTGTAAAATACGGGAGAATCCCGGGAAAAACAGGAGGGTTGACAGGTATGCGTACTACCCCTAACATGTTACCAGTAGTTTAACTTTGATTTATTGCACAACTTATACATTTTAGTGCCATTTTCACGAAATTGAATTAGCATTACAGCTAACGAACAAAATACAGTTGAAGTCAGAATTATTATTTGAATTATTATTTGATTTTTTTTTTTTTATGTTTAACAGAGCAAGGAAATTGTATTTTTATTAAAGTATGTCTGATAATATTTCTTCTGGAGAAAGTCTTAATTGTTTTATTTCGGCTAGAATAAAAGCAGTTTTTAAAAACCATTTTAAGGTCAAAATTATTAGCCCCTATAAGCTACATTTTTTTCTGATAGTCTACCGAACAAACCATCATTATACAATAACTTGCCTAATTACCCTAACCTGCCTAGTTAACCTAATTAACCTAGTTAAGCTTTTAAATGTCACTTTAAGCTGTATAGAAGTGTCTTGAAAAATATCTAGTAAAATATCACTTACTGTCATCATGGCAAAGATAAAATAAATCAGTTATTAGAAATGAGTTATTAAAACTATTATGTTTAGAAATGTGTTGAAAAAAATCTTCTCTGCGTTAAACAGAAATTGGGGAAAAAAATAAACAGGTGGGCTAATAATTCTGACTTCAACTGTATGTGCAGTACTTGCCTTTCAAACCTCCACAGCTTTGCTGCCAGAATGCATGTGATTGCTGAAACTGCAATCAGATTTCATTTTCAGATTCTCTTTCTTGTCATGCAGGCAGTTCATTCTGAACACAACTGGAAAGTCAGAAAAGGAAAAGACGCAGCTCTATAATAACAAGGTCAATCTTCAATGGAACATTTGGCATGAGGAAAACTTCAGAAATTGCACTGCAAGATGAAAAAAAATGTTTGTTAATAATTTACGCCAACCAGGAAAAGAAGTTTGAAAATACTGACCTTTAATTTCTTCAGTGGAGCATATCATATTAACTTTGACACTGGAGCATCATGGAGATACAACTGTTGAAATATGTTGGTCTAAACAGTCTTAGTGATCTCAAAAAAAAAATAAAACATTTACCTTCTGAGCGTGAAGTTTTTTTTTTATAAATCATTCCCAAATCCTCAAATGAACGCATTTTGTTTCATTACATGACCTTGTCCAAGGTCCTGAAAATAATTTATCCGGACTGCTCCATTTTTGACCATAAGTTTTCACAGTGAAATAAACCCTTATCTCAAACGATGAAGGATATGGTTTACACTGACAAAGTATTGTCATCTATCTAATTTTTAGGAACAACAAATAATAACTTCTAGTTGATCATTTGGTATCAGAAGTGGCTTATACGAAAGGCAAAGGCCTCTGAATAAGAAATAATGTACAGTATAGAATATAAAGTCATGGTGCAGTGGAAAAATAATTAATATTGCGTATGACTCCCATGAGCTTTGAGAACTGCATCCATACATCTCTGCAATGACTCAAATGGCTTATTAATAAAGTCATCTGGAAAGACAAAGAAAGCGTTCTTGCAGGACTCATCAAGTTCATCAAGATTCTTTGGATTCATCTTTAATGCCTCCTCCATCTTACCCTAGACATGCTCAGTAATGTTCATGTCTGGTGACTGGGCTGGCCAATCCTGAAGCACCTTGACCTTCTTTGCTTGCAGGAACTTTGTTGTGGAGGCTGAAGTATGAGGAGCGCTATCCTGCTGAAGAATTTGCCCTCTCCTGTGGTTTGTAATGTAATGGGCAGCACAAATGTCTTGATACCTCAGGCTGTTGGTGTTGCCATCCACTCTGCAGATCTCTTGCACGCCCCCATACTGGATGTAACCCCAAACCATGATTTTTCCTTCACCAAACTTGACTGATTTCTATGAGAATCTCTTCTGCAGTATTTGTGATGATTGTGATGCAGTTCAAAAGATGATTAATCGGAAAAATCTACCTTCTGCCACTTTTCCAAATGATCAACTAGAAGTCAAGTTATTATTTGTTGCTCTTACAACTATGATCGATGATCAGACTTTTGTCAGGTAGAGTACACATTATGTGAAATCCAATATATCCAGAATTATAACAATCAATCAAGAATTCAGAGAACTTTAAACTTTAATTGGGCCAAATAACACAATAAAACATTCGAAGAATTCGAACAATCAATCTCCACTTTACCTATAATCCAAAATAAAATGACATATTTAATGATTTAATAAGACAAATGGTTACAAAAGTTGAAATCAGAATATATCACTGATACATTTACTAGTACTGCCTGGTTATAATCCTATTGAAATATTTTCTCTAAATGTTAAAACATCAAAACAACAGACATAAAACAGCTTATTTTTTCACACAGTAAAAGTGTGTTGAGGTTGCATTGATAGCTTGCATGAAAAATGAGATGTAAAATGTTTGAAATATTATTGGCCTCATATAATATCAAAAGTAAAAGGCAAGAACGGCATTTTGTTACAGTTTTATCTCATGTATAATTCTTTGGGAAATTAAAGGACACATGTACTATGATCTGTACATTGTTTCTATTAAAATCTATTCCTGATTAGTTTATAACAATTCAAGTAGGTCAGTTTTAATACTGATAATCTCACTTGTTAAACCCCCCTTAAAAAGGTTAATACTACGGTCCAGCTTTCTGATGACCTTTGACTTCAGGTAGCATGATGTCTGCTGTAGTTTAATGCTCGATGTCGCCTTTTCCTGATCTCAATTTCATCATCCTGTTTAAAAGTTTAAAACCATAAGTATTTTGATTAACCATGATGAAATGTAACAAACACACACATTTCCATTTATCTTACTGTATCAGCTGTATCTGCAGTCTCTTCCTCTTCATCCTCATCTTCTTGGGCATCACTGTGTTCGCTGTTTGGATTGGACAGATCGAAGTCTGACAGCACTGCATCTTCATCATAGTCTGTCTGGTACTCGGACTCCTCTGTGTGTGTCAAAATGTTAGAACCAGCACAAAAATGCGAGTAGAACATAGAAGGACATTGATTATTATGGTCCATTCCTCACCATCCACAACGGCCTGCTTAACTGGCTCTATCCTGGATACTATTTCAGCCAGATCAGTGAAAGAAGCATTTGGACATGTCGCCTGAATGACAGAAAAATCACAGAATTTATATATTTATTAGTATTTAATTTTTTTGTTTTCTTACTTCTGGAAGCTCTGAAAGTGCTGTTGTTGGATTTGGGCAAGATTTCTTTTTAAATTAACATATAAAACGGTTTGCATACAGAGAAAATAGATCAACAGAGGACGCCGTAGCTATTCACATTACCCTGACCCATCTAGAACACAAAGACAGCTACGCCAGGCTTCTCTTCATTGATTTTAGCTTTGCATTTAATACAATAATTCCAAAAAGACTGGTTTCTAAACTAAATCATCTCAGCTTCCCTCTCTTCATCTGCCTCTGGATTCAAAATTTCCTTAGTAACCGCTCACAGAGAGTCAAGGTGGGGCACCACGTCTCCCCAGCACTCAGTCTTAGCACAGGCTCCCCACAGGCATGTGTGCCGAGTCCCTTACTGTACACTCTTTATACACATGACTGAACTCCATTCCATTCAAGTAATTCTATCGTGAAGTTTGCAGATGACACTGCAATATTCGGGCTCATCATGGAAGGAGATGAGACCGCATACAGGGACGAAGTGAATAAACTGGTTTTATGGTTCAGTGATAATAACTTGGCTCCTCAATACCTTAAAAACAAAGAAAATCATAGTGGATTTCAGGATTAACAGACCAGATACTCTGCCCATGTATATAAATGGGGACTGTGTGGAGAATGTTAGTGACTTCAAGTATCTAGGCCTGCATCTGGATCACAATATATCATGGAAAACCAACACCATAGCACTGGTCAAAAAGGCACAGCAGCGACTCCCAATTCCTGAGGGTGCTAAAAAACAACTTGGCCAAAGAACTGCTAGTGTCCTTTTACAGATGCACTATTGAAAGTGTGCTGTCGTACTGCATCCCAGTGTGGTATGCCAGCTGCTCTCCCCAGGAAAAAGCTGCTCTCCAAAGCGTTATTAACACAGTGCATAAAATCATCGGCTGCGCTCTTCCCTCCTTAGAGGAGTTGTTCAAAGCCTGGTGGTACAGCAAGGCACGCAGCATCCTGAAAAACTCATCCCATCCAGCACAACATCTATTTTAACTGTTACCTTTGGGGAGGCGGTACAGGACCATAAAAGTCAAAACAAACAGACTAAAAATTAGTACATATCCCAGGGCTGTTGCAATAATGAAAGGACATTAAATTGTGTGTTTCTGGCCAACATTTTACTCACTTTTTAACTTGAAAGCTGCTAGAAAATGCACTTGCCACTTTATACGCACTTCTAACATTGTATTGTGACTTATTTTATAATTATTGTTGCCTTTTTACCTTTTTATCTCTGTCATTATTGTTGTTGTATTAGACAATTAGGACTACACTGAAGGGAAGGGCAAACGTAAATTTCGTTGTATTTTGTACAACGACTATTAAGATTCTGATTCTAAAATAGCTTTGAGTCAAATGTTTTAATGCAGATTCCCGCTTGACACTGTTGTGATCAAGAATAGGACTTAATTTAACCAACATGACATTCACATTTACATTTGTACTCAAATTGCAAGAAAAAATATGTATTAAACAGGTTGAAAAGAGCCAGGTTACATTGGTGCTCCTGGATTTGTAGAATTCCTCTTGATGTTGGTCCTTCATTATCGTTTCTCGCACTCCACTCCGGCACCACACATCAAACACGGTCTTCCCATGCTGGAAACCAACATCCTGCAATAACAAAAGCATCATTTTCACAGTCCATGCCAAGTCAGGAGAGGTTTCTGTGAAAGGATGTCAGGGCACTCACAGCAATCTCATCAAATTTGCCAAAGTCCAATGTGCCATAGCGATCTATTGGCGGTCGCAGGTACTCGCAGTAGTCACTGTCTTTAACCAGCTCAAGCTGACGCACAGAACACACATACGCCAGACGGGTCTGAATCTCAGCCATGTTCAACACCTGGAGGATATGAAAAAGGAAGAGCTGTGTCCAGTGAATGTTGGAATGCAGTATTTTTTTTTATTTACAAAAGCTTAGGAATTAAATAAATAATAGCAATTAAATAAAATGTATATTTTTAAATAATTTTTTATTATAATTTATTTTTCTTTTTGAGAGCTTGTGTACTCTGTCTGCAGGTCAAAAGGCCAATAAATACAAAGGTGGTGTGTTAACTAAATATGTCAAACAAAAGAATTCAAAGTCACAGAATAAATTGCCATTAAAATATAGAATATTTATTGTATTTTAAATATATACACAACACGTTTCATATTTAATTTATATGTAATATTAGATATATCAATTCATGAAAGTAACTTATTTCTATGCAAATGTATTTTTTTTCATTACTTTTAAAAGGTGCAGTATGTAATTTTCACCACTAGAATGTGCGTTTTCACAACAAACAAAGGCGTAATTTGATGATGCTGTGACTGAGTGTGGAATCATGTGAGCTGTCATCTTCATTACATGATGTCATTAACATGGCAACATAGGACATGGTCTGTGCCACCACTTAAAACTGCTTATTTCTCTAGATTTAAACATTCTTTGAAACATTTGGGACAAAGCAAGTACATACAGTAAGTCTGCAAAATTTATAACACTGTTCTAGTGGCTTTGGGATATTTTAATGAAACTAAATCTTGCATATTGTGCCTTAATCTCTTATTAAAAAAAATAAAAAAGTAAAATAAAAAAAGAATAAAATAAAAATAAACTGCACACACACAATTTTTGGATTTTCCATAAACATAAATTACAGATGTGATTGAATAATCTTTTTAAACTCCATATTTAGTCAACACCATATACCTGACCTTCACTTTTTCGGCCAGCGGGTTTAAGCGTTTCCAAAGCAGCCACCATCCTGATAAAGAGTCTCCATAGTTAGTGAGATCAGTTTCATCCTGACTGCCCACATCAACCGCAATCACCAGCTTGGCACCCATCGAACGAGCCGTGTCAGCTTTACGGAAATGTAAATAAGATAATGTCAAAAACTCCCTAACATCTTCACAATTAGCCAACCCAGGCTTATTATGAATGTGTACCCCTGTATACATTTCTGGACAGTGCGAAATACGTCCCAGGAGGTACATTTTTGTGCAGTTTTTGTTTCCGCCAATTCAACAGAGGCTGCTGTGTATGCTTTTTCAGATCTCCAATTTCTCTCACGAGTGCCATCTCTTCTCTTAAATTCACCAGAGGCCATTGTCCACTGACTTACTGACCCACCCCCTTCCCTAAACCAAGCCGATAGTGTTTATTTTTTGCTTTTTGTTTTTGTTTCCCCTGCTTTCTGCAACTGTTCTTCGCCAGACTCGAACCCCGTCATCAAAGTCAACTCCTCTCTGTGACTCAAGTCTGCCAACATACGAGGCGAGCTACTGGGCAAACAGGTAACAGCAGAAAAGCCGTCCACACAGAGGTAAGCGGTCAGCTAGTAGCATGAAAAGAAAAAGAAGCCATCGGTGGTGTCATACCACCCTGTAGCATTCGTTTTAAAAACGAAATGCAGCCATATTTACCTCATAATTCGTGCTCTCCAGAAATTTATATAGGGGTACGTATTCACAATGAGCCTGTGTTGCATCAGTTTAGAGACAGGTTAAAGTATAATCTGTTGTACAACAAGCAATCATATTAAACAGCAAACTGCTGTACACATTCTTTACAGATCATGATTCCTCATGTGAGTGGTAAATAACTGTAGATATAAAATAAAAAAAGAGATGCTAATGGCAAAATTGCAGAAATCTGAAAGCATACTGTTACACTAACCAGGAAGGTTATTGATGTAGCCTCCATCCATGAGCAAATGGCCATCTTTAGGGTCACATAATGGAGGAAGGTATCCAGAAAGAGACATACTGGCCCGAACATACCTCCATAGAGAGCCTAAAAGATGGAGACTAGATGTTACGATTAGTCACAAAAAATAAGCAATGTGATGTTATTGAGATCTGAAGTAACCATCAGTGTGGACTCTCATGGAGGAGGCTGTGATGTCTGTGGTGATGTTGAAATATGGGATCCAAAGGTCCTGCAAATATATAAGAGATATGAACCATTTTACACTTAATTAAAGGGATATTTCACCAAAAATAAAATCCCTTCAAAATTCTTACACTACACTTTAATGAAGTTATTTCTTCTGTTGAACACAAAAGATGATATTACAGAGAATGTTGGAGAAAAGCGGCCATTATCATTTATAATAGAAATAAAAATACTATGGAAGTCAATGGCTGCTTTTTCCAACATTGTCTCTGAAACAACCCTGGGTGAATGATAACAGAATTAAAATCTTTGGGTGAACTATGCCTTTAAGATTATGATTTAATATAATTAAGTCTGTAATAGCTTGTTTTTGTGCAGTATGAAGTGCCGTAATTCCACTCAACCTCAATCTGTTTGTCCTGGAAGAGTGTGCCAATGCTGGAGTTAAATGATGCTCCAGTAAACATGGAGGTCACCGGGTAGGTCAAATCGGTGATCTTCTTAAATATGGATCCAAAATCCTGTAGCGCACACAAAGAAAGAAATCTTACTTGATAGTCTTGACATGTATGAATGCTGGTGTTCGGTACATAAAGGTCTCACCATCGCCCACTGGCGTGCCCTAACCGTCATGCGACTGACGCTTCGCTCTTCAGCATATAGAGCTCCTATCAATGAACCAATGGAAGTGCCGCCGATCAGATCCACAGGGATTCCTGCCTCGCTCATAGCCCGAATGATGCCCACCTGTGAGCAGCCTCTGTGGGTATAGTGGGTTTTCATATTCATACATGAGCTTGGACATTACTTATGCATTAAGTGATATTAGTATGTTTATAAAGCATTTTAAAGGTGAAGAGAGTCATTTATTAATGACATACCTGTCTTATACATAAATAGCTAAAATTCAGTCATTCATAATATGACTTGCTTAACAAGTGTGTACTTACTTTTTAGATACCAGTGTTTATTACATTACATTCTAGTACTTATTTAGTAGCTATTTTTAAAATAGATTTTTTATTTATTGATTGCATACTACTAATTATTATATACAGCCACTTATTTCTTATACACTAGAATCTATTAAAGATAACAGTAACTGTAGTATGATTAGTACCTATTCCTTTAATACCTGTTATTATTTGTTAAAGACTAGAATCTATTATATACACCATGTCTCAAAAAAACAGGCAATAATATATCATACAAAAATCAGACTGCTTATCGTACTACAGGAATAAGAATGACTAAATTTCCTACAGGAATAATAGCACAATCTGTGCATTAGAATAATCCTTTTATTTACTTTCCTTGGCGATGACTTGATGGCGTAATGATGACGTATTTATTTTTAGCTGCGTAAGGCTTAAATAAAAATGGTGTTCACGAATGAGGACCGGAGTTTGATCAAAGGTTTACAAGAACTGAAAGGCTACAGTGCTTCACGTTTTCTTCGTGAATTTCTGCCTAAAAACTGGACAAAAGGGGGATTGAATTATTCGTTGGCGAAAATTGATCGCACTGGATCAGTATGTCGTGTGGTGGGGAGTGATGGCACGCACTGCCTGTACTGTTGAAAATACCACCACTGTTGAAGACATGGTACTGAGCCAAGAAGACACAGAAGAAGAAGGTAATGAGGTGATATAAGTCAGGTGAGGAGGAAAACATATACATATCATATAATTTCATCTATTTGCCATCTAATTACAAAATATAATTAAAGTTGGAGGTATTTTCATGAAATTGTAACAGAATTGATTATGCTTGGATTTTTTGAGACACTGTGTAGATACCTGCGCTTATTCATTGGTGACTTGTACTTATTTCAATAGTGACTACTAAGTAAGACATCTAACAAACAAGTACTATTATCTAATAACAAAAATTGTTGTAAAATTTACAGTATTACTGGCAATTTTGGTGTGAATTTGGTGTGTTTTACAGTTTGTAAAACTGACAGTATTACTTATTTTTACAGTATTACTGGCAAAATTTACAAGCATAGTGTAAATTAACAATTACAACTGTGCTGTAGTTCAATTGTTAATTCACAGTGCACTTGTAAATTTTACAGTATTACTGACAAGCAAAATTGACAGCAATACAGTAAATTTACAGCATTTCTGTTTACAGTGTACAATAATCTAATGAATGTGTAGTAGTAGTCGAAGTTGTGTAGAATGTGTGTATCTATCTTATGAATATGCACTAGTACCTAAGACACAAAGCACTTTAGTAGACAATGAATAAGTACTAGTTATTCATGGCACAGCAGTGCTTCCCACAGGTTTGAAATATACTTGCGGTCATAGCCGGATTGAAACACACCTTTTACCCACAGTGCACAAATGGTAAACTACATGCGACAAAAAATAATGTGATTTTTAACTATATTTTTATTTTACTATGACACTGTAATACACTTTTTCTTTTTAATGGGTTAAAGTTATTAAAAAGGCTGTTGAAATAAAAGAAATCCACTATTTCTCTTACTTTTATGCTATTTAGGAGCCATGTGCACCCACTGACAGGTAAAGGCTGCTCTCGCTCTAATGTTGATTTTATTGGCATGACATTTTGTACAGTATTGCCAAAGCATTTTAGATATTTATAAACTATGTAATTAAAATGTTATATATTAACATCATTAAATTAATATAATATACAGCAAATGAGAAACAAATTGCAGATGGAATAAAAATAGACAATATTGCTAAAGGCAAATTAGTTGGTTAATGTACACCAGGGGTGCTCAACCCTGTTCCTGGAGATCTACCTTCCTGCAGATTTCAGTTGCAACCCACACCAAACACACCTGCCTGTAATTATCAAGTGTTGTTTGGGTTTTAATTGATTGGGTCAGGTGTGTTTGATGAGGGTTGAAGCTGAACTCTGTAGGAAGGTAGATCTCCAGGAACAGGGTTGAGCACCCCTGATGTACACCATTGTACACCATTTCTAATGGTGTACAAATATTTAGCAGCCAGTATAAATGTCATTTTGCTCTCTCCGAGTATATAGTAAAGTTTATCTAAGTTGTTTATTAAATAATCATTTAATAATTCTATCACGGCTGAGAGTGCACAGTTAGCTTTGAAAAGATAATGAAAAAAACGCATACAAATAACTTTAGAAAGCCAAAGCAAATGCCGAATCCCGGGCATTTTTGGAGATACAAAAAGTATAAGCATAAAAGGCACGTCTTTGTGGGTCTGCCAAGCACATGAGATTGTGTGAGTGTTGACAGTTCTTGCGCACACAGAACTAGCAGTAGGAAACGTGCAAAGCGAGAGAAGATTTTCCACTGGCTAATCGATCGCGAATGTTTGGCTTTCTTGGAAGGATACAAAAAAAGTGTAAAAGGATGATAGTATTATTCATGTGTCACCACCAAATATACTTGAACGTCCGTAAATATAACTGGGCGGTTCGCCCAAGTAAAGTCGATGTGTGTGAAGCACTAAACAAATAATAGTCCCTAAAAAATAAAGGTAACATTTTAATTTAGGTGACTTAGTTATAAGTTCCATGCACTTACTATAGTAATAACAATCAATTATGCATAGTTACATATAACTAATCCTAAAGCTATCACACATTCTAACCCCATCCATATAGTAAGTACATGTAATTAATTAATAATACTCGTAACATCTAATTAATTAATAATAGTTAAATGAATAGTTACACTGTAATTACATCACCCTATTATAAAGTAACCAAAATAAGTACTAGAAACATAAAAGCAGAAACTAGTATAGACTTTGGTCTTGCCATACACTTCACCTTTAAACATACTTCATATGTAATCAAAAGTTTTATGATGTCTAGATTACAAGAATATACGTTCACAGAAACATAATTATTTAAAGCATACCATTAATATAATTGCAATTACAGAATCTAACACACATCTGAAAAATTACGTCACTAGTATACGTAGACTAGACAGATTATACATGTTATGCCCCTTGTAAATAATGTTTTGACCCACCTTTTAAAAGTCGCTGATTACGACTGATAGCAGGCAGGGACAGAGAGCAGACAAAGAGTCTCTATCATCGAGAGAAAACCACAGACATGCTGATGATGTCAAGCCCCCAAACAACACTAATGGGTTAGAAATGGCTATATTAGGATTAGTTGATGGGCACAAAATTACAAAATTATTCTAAGTGGATTTCATGTTTTAATAATGCAAACTATAAATACTTCAAGAAACTAATGAACTACAGATGATTGAGGACGTTTGGGGGAAGAAAAAAAAAATCAATGTTCCACTAACATGATTTTACTAGATTATTTATGCGAGAAGGGTTGTTGGCAGCAGGCCACAGGGATTGGGGAGGAACAGGATTATTGGTGATGAATGGGAGAACAGATTTGTACCTGGCTCCTCCTCCGCCCAGCACCAGAGCGATGGCGTTGCCTGTCAAGATTCGAGCCAGACGTGAGAAGTCAGAATGCCGGTCGGGGGGCTTCTCAAATACTCGCTGATACATCTCTCTCTGACAGGAGGACAGGAAAGTGGGAGTTATGTACGAATAAGAGATGATCATGATTGGATGAGATCATCAAGAAAAAAATGTTAAAGTACATGCATTTGCCTTACGATTAAAGTTGATGGGGACCAGGGACTGTTTTACAGAAAGCTCATTTAGTTTAATTCATGACTTGAAGATTTAAAAAGTCATGAATGATCTAAAGTCTCATAATAACCCTTGTGATAACTCTAACACATATGTCATTGAGTGTCCTATAAGGATGTTAATATGTCATTTTTATTTTTAATATGCATATACTAGGTATTAGTTTTATTGTTTTATGCATTTATGTATACAAAGTGTTTTTTAAATGAAAAAACTAATATGAGTAATATGTACAGTGCTTAGCATATATAAGTACACCCCTTACAAATTTATCTTTTATATTCATATTTTCATAGGAAGCTATACAGTATTATATTTGTGCATATTAGATTAGATTAGTCAGTACTGAAGCCAAATCTGGAGATAACAAAATAACTTACAATAACGGTCCAAAAACTAGTACACCCAAATTTATGTTAAATACTATGTTAAAAATATTAAATACAAATTTAAAAAAAGAGGAAAAATCAAGAGAAAAAAAAAAGAAAAATTTAGTTGAAATTGTCGGTTGTAATAATTTTTGCAATACTTTGCTTGAATTTAACTATTATCTTTCAATTTCTAAATATGTTTGGTGATTAAAATATTATTTGAATAAATATATATTTTTAATAAATTTGTTTTGTTTAAATGCACCAAAATACATTGCCTATATTCACTGAGAAATGGAGGAAAATATTCATTTTCAAAAAGGGGTGAACTCAATTATGCTGAGCACTGTATATCATCATGTTTTCATGTAATTACAATCTTTAATTACACTGTTGACCATCCCGTACACCTTAACCAACCCTTAAACCTACCTATATCACTAAACCTGTTCTTAACCCTACCCGTATCCCACCTCAAGAGCACCAGACGTCTTCTACATTACATTATGAACACAGCAAGTACATTGTATTTAATTTTTGATGTAAGTACATCATATTTAAGGCCACTTAATATAAAATATGACCAAATACGTTAATTGTAATTATTACTATTATTTAATGCAAATTAGCAGCTAGAAAATTCTGCTATAAATAATAATGTTTAAAAGTTCAAATGTGTTTGTTAACAAAAATAGAAATGAAATCTATACTGGTTAGGGTGGACTTTTTTTTGGCACCAGTCAGTGTTTCCTTGTCTTTAGAAAAGTCTCCAGCAATAACGTCTACTTAAACAAGTACGCTTTCTGGATATAAAAACTGACAACCTTAACACCACATGGGTAAAATGCAGACTTTGATTTAAATTGTTTTGTTTTGAGAATGCTTTAACATGGTTCAGTCTACAGCACATGGCATTGGTAATTTTCTGTGTGGAAAAACTATGTGTTTTGCAACTGTATCTGTAAATTTTCACCTGTGCATTATTTGCTCACCTATATACACTCCACTATATACCCACTTTGTTAGGTACACCTGTTCAACTGCTCATTAACGCAAATTCCTAATCAGCCAATCACATGGCAGCAACTCAATGCATTTAGGCATGTAGACATGGTTAAGACAATCTGCTGCAGTTCAAACTGAGCACCAGAATGGGGAAGAAAGGTGATTTAAGTGACTTTGAACGTGGCATGGTTGTTGGTGCCAGACGGGCTGGTCTGAGTATTTCAGAAACTGCTGATCTACCGGAATTTTCACGCGCAACCATCTCTAGGGTTTATAGAGAATGGTCCAAAAAAGAGAAAATACCCAGATGCCAGAGGAGAATGGCCAGACTGGTTTCAGCTGATAGAAAGGTAACAGTAACTCAAATAATAACTCATTGCAAGGCAAAAGGGGGTCCAAGCCGGTACTAGTAAGGTTCAAGTTCAAGTTCATTTATTTATAGAGCACATTTTTGACCAAAGTGCTGTACAAGTCAAAGTAAAAGACAGAATATAAAAACATAAAAATAAGACAAGAGAAACAACTGAAAAAAATCAAAAAGGCTATGAAAATTATATTAAAAAGCCAAACTAAATAAGTAAGTTTTTAGGAGTGATTAAAAAATAGATAGTGATGGAGCCATTCTAATCTCAAGGGGATTGTCCCCTCTATGTTTCAGTCTGGACTGAGGAACTAAAAGAAGATTTTAAACACTTGATCTAAGAGATCTCCCGGGAGTGTAAAAATGCAACAGCTCTGAGAGGTAGGTTGGGGCTAGATTGTGAAGGGATTTAAATACCAGGAAAAGCACTTTAAAATCAATTCTGAATTGGATGGGCAGCCAATGGAGGCCCCTTAGAAGAGGGGTAATGTGGTCATGTTTCCTACTATTACAAATGAATCTAGCAGCAGCATTTTGGACCAACTGAACGTGAGAAATTTGAGATCTGAAATGCCACAGTAAAGTGAATTGCAGTAGTCTAACCGTGACGTTATACAAGCGTGGACAGACATCTCTAGTGTGGTGGGATTTAAGAAATGTTTGACTTTAAACAGCAAGCGAAGTTGATAAAAACTGGAGCCAATAACCGAACTGATATGTTTGTCTAGTTTCAATGACTCATCAAGGATGAGTGTACCTCATCAAGTAAGGTGTACCTAATAAAGTGGCCGGTGATTGTATAATATACTTGCTTGGACAAAATTCTGGCAAACATAAATTGTACTTTGGAGAGTGTGAAAATATGGTTTTATTTCTTAGGCACCAGCAACCCATAGAATACATTAGAAAATTAAATTTTCCTTGTTCTATTTGGCTTGATATTAGCATTCACATTTGCAATAACACTAGAATGGCAGCATATTTTGATACCAATTTGGGAAGACTCCTCCTGGAGAAGACCCTGTGAGGACAGGACAGGTGCAGATGCCGCGAGATCCAGCTGCGCATGTTAAGCCATTCTACAGTTCCAGCGGGTGTAGGCCCGTCCTCACGGTGCAGCAGAACCAGCTGCTTCTGAGCTCTCACAGCACTGCTCTCCAGCATACGCTCCAGCTTTATACCCCAAACACAGCCAACAAGCTCAGTTTACCAAATAGTCTCATAGAAACACATGTGCAGAAATTAATTCAATTACTGTACATATCAGCACCTGTGAAGCAGCTCATTTAATTTAAAACAAATCAGTTTTTATCAGGTTACTGATATGACTGGAGGTTTGACCGAATGTGAGTCTGCATCAATTTAAAAACATTTCATAATAATTCACCTCTCCCACTGTGGGCTCTTGTTCTCCCAGACCCACAATGATGATGCAGTCTGCCTGTCGGATGCATCGTTGAGTCCATGGAGTCAGAGAACCATCAGATTGATATAAAACAATGCGGTGGATGTCCTCTTGTTGACCCAGCCAGCTTGACAAACGATACTCGTGAACACTGACAAGAAAATAATATAGAATCAAATAAACAGTACATCAGAGGAAATCAAAAGACAATGTTTGACTAACGTGACTGGGAAAAACATACTCTGGTTCCCAATTTGCACACATTGGACCATAGTTTATAAACAGCATGTCAAAGGTGATGTATGGTTTCCAGTCAGTGTATTTACAAACTGTGCATCTTTTTCAGTCAGCGTTGGCCACAATTATGCAGTTCTCATGCTGGCTTCTACTGAGGAGGTTAATATACTGTCCAGGGGGCCCAGAAACCATAGCAGCACCCCGATTGTGACAGAAATCAGCATCTTTCAAATTTGGAAAAGACATGAGAGACTATTTTTGACCTTGAAATTAGTGGATTGTTTAAAGCCTGTGCACAAAGTATTTGTTTTATAGAGCAGTTTGTCTTCCTTGCATTTTCCGTTCAGTTTTTTGTTAACACAGCTTAGTGTTGACATGTTGTGTACAATGTGCATACAGTAAATATTATTTTTATTCACCACAGACAATGTAGAGTTTGGGTACCATTTGTTTTGTCATTTGTTTTTAGGTTAATCAGGGAATTAGTTGGCAAAACAAAGTAACAAATCCAAAAGTCAGTCCTAATAATGTTTTTTTAAGGCAATGAAATCAGCTAAATGTAACATTTGTATTTAATTATTCCACATTATCAAAAGTGGTCTGTGAAATTAATACAGAATTTATGATGATAATTTATTACCAGAGCTGGGATATTTTCTTTATGCATAAAGTTTTGGAAAAAATTAAGAGATCACTTGAAATGTTCAGTTTTTCTGATTTTTTATTAACCCTAATTTTCAAATCACAAAAAATTGAATAATTTACTGTATTATTGTCATGTTTCTGACAAAAAAAATCCTATGAATATATATTTATAAAATCTAAAATTAATTATTCAAAAAATAAAATAAAATAAATAAATAACTTTTTTTAATTTAGATTTTTTTGTATTCTTGATAGAATAAAACAACTATAGATTTTTGACTCAAACCCACACTTGATGAGTCTCACACTTGAATTGGTTTCTCAAGTGGTCTCTTAATTTATACATACTAAGAATCATCAGTGAAGTCAATTGTTTTTTTGTTTTTTTTACATATCATGCAGCTATCATTTCTCACCTGTCCAAGGCTGCAACACCCAGGCGCTGTCTGATAATGTCACTGGTTAAAAGCAAAGTGGGGCCTATTCAAATCAATGAACACAGTTAAGAGAGTTAACATAGACTATGTTTACATCGACATCAGTAATCGCATTATTTGCCTTAATCGGAATAAGACAATAATATGATTTACATGAGTTGCTTTTTTTCCTTTCATGATCCTGTTTTACATGTTATAACACATAATTCGATTAACCTCATTGCGTTACCACACTATCCACATTTCCTCAGGAGTTTCATGTAATTTCAGTTGTTTCATTTTTAATTTGTCGACTTTAACTGCAGTTTGGCACTTTCATGTTCATTCAGGAACATTTCATGCATGCCCCCCGTGACAAACGAGATCTTGGATGCGAGTATGAAGTGCTGTAAGTTGTGTAGTTTTAATGGAATTGGATACCGCACGCTGTATGGGAAAAAAACTATGTCTGGTGTCTGTGGTCCTTCACTGACTCGGTAGGTGCAGAGAATAGTGTCAAACAGCCGTGTGTGTAAAGACTATCCTGTTGCAAAATGCAGGCAAAAATCCTACATGATGGTAACAGTTTTATTAAGGTGTTTACATGTCTGTACTGCACTTCAACTAAAATCAGAAAAATAACCCACGTCTTAATCTGATTTCTATTTAGTTCCATTATGACTTTAGTTGGATTAATCCAAAAAAATCGTTGTTTACATGGTCGACTCTTAATCAGAGTATTGTCTTAATCGTATTAAAATCGTATTATTGGTGTTTATGTAAACGTACTCCTAGTGTTGGCTGAATTTAGAGACAAATTAAACAGGAGAAAAAAGACTATACATACCAATAGCACTGAGAGCATGCTGCAGCTCCAGTGTAAAGGCAGTTAATGGCACTTCCTCAGACACAGGCAGAATGGTGACTGTCGACAGATTGGCAGCTGGATTACCTGCATCCCACTTACTGGTTGGGGTGTGAAAACCCAGACTGCGCACTGTGGAGATCATCATCAATGTGGGGAAAATACAAAGCACAAGTGCACAATGTTTTACAAACACACACCTGAGAGTGGACCATTCACTTGCTGCATGTTCCCCAAGATTTTCTGGCCAAGAAGATGAATCAGACGAGTCACAACCTATGAAAGAGTGTGAATGTCAATATACTGTACACTGCAAAAAATGCTTTTCTTACTTCAAGTTGTCTTGTTCTTCAAGCACAAACATCTAAAAAAATATTAAGAAGCATTTCCTAGACAGACAAAAAATATTGTCTTGTTTTCAAAAAATAATATATCAAAATTAAGTGAGTTTAAGTGAGTTTTTCCTTATAACAAGCCAAATAATCTGCCAATGGTGTAAGCAAAATAATTTTATTTCAAAGTGAAAACAAGACTATTCGCTTACCCATTGGCAAATTATTCTGCATGTTTTAATGAAAAACTTACTTAATTTTCAATTAATATTTCTAAAAAAACAAGACAATACTTTATGCTTGTCTAGAAAATACCTTTAGATTTAAGAATTTGTGAATATTTGGACTAGAAACAAGACAAAAATATGTGTAAATGTGTAAAATACTTTCGATACTTTGAGTTTGTCTTCTTTCTAATCCAAATATCTAAAACTGTTCAAATCATTTACTAAACAAGCAACAATACGGTCTTGATTCCAGAAATAATATAATCAAAATTAAGTAAGTTTTTAATTAAAACAAGAAAAATAATCTGCCAATGGGAAAGCAAACTAATTTTATTTCAAAGCAAAAATTAGATAAATTTTCTTGCCCCACTGACAGATTATTTAACTTATTTTAGGGGAGAACTCACTTAATTTTGACTAATTATTTGTGAAAACAAGACAATATGTTTTGCTTGTATAGAAAATGCTTCTTGATTTAAGAATTTAAAGATATTTGGACTAGAAACAAGGCAAAGAAGTTTGTTGATGAGTGTTTTATATGGTCTAACTTGTGGATATTTCCTCTTAATAGAATTGAGAGCTCCTTCAGGCAGTTTGGCCAGTTCAGAGTCTCGGACAGCGTGGACTGTAGTGGCTCTGTTCAGATGAGTCAAAGCTTCCACCTACACCAACACACACAGATGAAAACTACAACAGCATTTGTTCAAAAACTCTGCTAACTGATTTGAAATTATTGTCTTTCCTTTGATTAAATACTTATCAAAGTCATTTTATAATAGCTAATAAGCTGGTA
The DNA here is from genome assembly GCA_903798195.1 of Danio kyathit. Taxonomy (NCBI): domain Eukaryota; kingdom Metazoa; phylum Chordata; class Actinopteri; order Cypriniformes; family Danionidae; genus Danio; species Danio kyathit. The sequence goes on from LR812523.1 coordinate 30,826,494, forward strand.
CAAGCTAATGCAAATAAGTAGCACGGGGTATTATGAGTGTCAGTATTTAGTATTTAGTTGCACAACTAATTTAATTTATGTTTGCATCGCATAAAACAAGATCAATAAAAAAAGCAATATGGCCAATTTTACCCTGGAGAGCAATAACACACAATTTAAAAATATCATCTAAAAGTGTCACCTTTTAAATGTATATTAGCATATCAGACTAAGGGACACAAAACTCAAGAGGAAGTTTACAATTAATACAATTAGTACTAGTTCCAAGTACTAGAATATTAGTAATATCCATATATTTATAACCACTCACCACACCGATGAGGTCTCCCCGTCCATACTCTCCAGCCAGCTCTTTCTTCCCATCATCCTTCATGATGACAGAACGCAAGCGCCCACTCAGAACAATGAAAGTGCTGTCTGACTTATCACCTTGTCTGAGAAAGACAAAAAAAATCTAAGCAATACATGCAATAGTTACATGCCATCTCAAGTTATTTCAAAGTCAGAGAGATCTGACACTGATACACTGCATAGGAAAGTGTGCTGACCTGTAGACAGCTCGTCCAGCCTCCAGTGCCATCCAGTCCAGAGCAAAGTCGATCTGTCGGACAAATGAGGAGACCCTCCGTACCACTGTGTGGGCTACATTCAACACCATTCGAGGTTCGGCACGCATTATCCTAAAATCCAAGTCACACAGTTGACATTTTAAACAAAGTGTTTCTAATAGAGGTTCATTTAATTCTGTATAATTATTTATATTATTAGTGGGTTATGACCTAAGAAAAGAAATGTAATTAATATTTTGGTAACACTTTAGTTTAGCTCACATTTCACGGTATTAACAAACCATTAACTAACACTACTAGCTTAATAAACTACTAATTAGCTGTTTATTAATAGTTAGTAAGGTAGAAGTTGGGTTTAGGTTTTGAGTGGGATGAGGATTGTAGAATAAGATCATACTTTATAACTACTTATGAATAGTTAATAACTTAATAATAGGCAGGTAATAACCCAGTAGTTAACAGCATGAATTATAATATAACTAAAGTGTTAGCATCAAATGAAACATTTTTCCCATCATTTAACACAGTGGAGATGTGCATTATGATACATATTTCCTTACAGCTGCAAATCAGTACAGAATTTTCTACTGCCCAGTGTGATATTTGCACATCACATACTCGTAAAAGTGTGTTTTGGAGATAGACAGGAAGCAGCAGTCACGCTGTGCGCGCACAGAAAAGATGAGAGGCTCTCCAGTGAGAACAGCCAGGTGGCCCACCATCTCTCCAGGGTGGGCCACAAACAGACATGATTCCTCTTCTCTGTCAATCAGTCTCTGGTACACATGAAGCGTTCCGGAGATAACAAACTGCACGCTTACATCCTGTCACACACATACACAAAGGATAAACATTGACTTGACATAGTTAAATAGACCATAACTAAAACTGAGGTTCAAAAAGTACCTGATCTCCCTCACTCGCAACCACAGAGCCCGCCTTCACTTGTCTCAGCGTCACCCGATCTTCCAAAAGATTGGGATCCTAGTGTGTAAAAATAAATACAAAAGAAAAAAAAAATCAATGTCGATATTCCAGATATAATAGTCATATTAACTGTTCTGATTTAGAAGAACATTATAATTATAATATACACTTAATACACTGCATTGAACATGTACACATAGAAATCACCTAAATACTATGTCAGTGTTTCCCAACCATGTTCCTGTAGGCACACCAACAGTACATATTTTGGATATCTCACTTATCAGACCCATTCAGTTGAAGTTTTGGAGTCTCTTCTAATGTTCTGATGAGTTAATTCAGGTGTGGTTATTAGGAAGAGGTTGAAAATGTGTACTGCTGGCATGCCTTCAGGAACAGGGTTGGGAAATACGGTACTTTATAACTTCAGGCTAACTACATTTTTTTATGCAATAACTTTAACTGTCAAAGGTTATTAGTTACTAGTTAATTAGTTGAAGTAATTAGTAACTAAAGTTATGGTAAGTAAGGCTATTTTCACACTGCAGGCAAATGTGGCACAAATCAGATTTTTTTTCCTCACATGTTTAGATCTGCTTTTGTCATGACAGTGTGAATAGCTCAAACCGCATGGAATCTGATCTTTTATATTCAGATTTGTGCCACTTTCATATGTAAGTTAGTATTAAATCAGATACAGATTTGGTGTTTTGCAATGCGACCGCAGAGTGGGCGGTTATGTAGGATTTCATGTGCCTTTTACACAATCTTCGATTGCCATGCGTCATCATCCTCTGCTGCAAACCTCATCTACTCCTCAGCAGCATAGTAGAATAGCGCACAGGGCAAATACTTTACTATAAAACGTTGGTTGTTCATTTTGAAAACAATTTTTAACACAAAACTGGCACTTGATAACCAATCATTAACAATTAACCTTTTAAAAAAATATTGTTCAGTAAGATTTAACATGAAAAATAATGTCAACAAAAATTGCATATATAAAATTAATAAAACACATAGGCCTACATAAAATAGCTATATTTCACTTAAATAATTAATACATTAACCAAATATGAAAGGCTGTGATGTGAAAATGATACGAATATGAAAACTCTGCCTTCACAGTTTAATCTGTGGCTGTTCATTAACCCTTGATGAGTTCAGCACACCGGTGGTCAGAAAAATGCGCACAAAATCACAAATGAACAGTGTTTTCAACCATAAGGGCCTTACTTTAGGTTTCAAATACTGAAATACACAGTAGTAGTAGCAGAACAACCCTTTACAGTTCATGAAATACACCACGGTTGTCTGTGAAAAGGTCAATAATCATATTAAACCTAATCTGACAATGTGCTTACTTCATACAATAAACACATTGTGTGCATAATTAGACATTTTGTGCTGTCCGTAATTGTACTTTTGCGCATGAAGGTCAGTTTAGGAACAGGATCTGTTCACACTGGAAATCTGATATTGGCCACATTTATAACAACAATGTGAACAGCTATGCTAAAAAATCAGATCTGAGCACTAAGCCTCGCAGTGTGAACGTAGCGTTTCTGAATTTGATTGTAATGCAATAATGTGCACCTTTTGTAAAGTTGCTTCAAAACAATAATTATTGCTAAAAGAGCTACACAAACAAAATTTGAATTGAATAAATACTGCAGCTTGACCTGGAGCTGGATAATCTTTAGCAGGTCCCTCTTGGCAGCTTGGAAAATGGCATTAACTTTACAATGGTGGATGTGGCTGGAGTGCCCTCCGGTGTCCGAGTAGTGAAACACGGCTGAAGGAGAATGCTGCATTGTCACAGACTTCTTCCGGATTGACTTTTGACAGGATGGGAGGCAACCATATGTTAGACGTACAAAATATGAACAAATCTGAGGACAGGTTTTGGAGTCTTATTTGAATGTGACGCCAATGTACCTTTTGAATGGCAATAGGACTCGAAGGTGCTTCCTTGCTTGATCTGTCAAAGGTCATATTGTGGTCAGGAGATCCAGCTGTAAATTAAGCACACATTGCCACACTCAAAATGTCCATTATTAATTTATTCAAGCTTGGGAATCATTATATTGTGGACGAACAAGTTAAGCCTTACCGTGTGTACTTTCTAAAGGTGTTGACAGTGAGCGAGACTTCCTGAATAAAGTCGTCGGGCTCTCTGTGCGGTTGGGCTTTCCACCATCTGAAGTGTAATAATAGAAATGTTAGAACAGAATTATACTGGAAATCACGCTACACCACAAAAGTCCACAGCCATCAGCCATTTTTATTAGTCATTATTATAGCCATTGTTATATATATTTTTTTCTCAATTTCTGTTTAACGGAGAGATTTTTTCAACGGATTTCTTTTATTTAGGATTTATTTAACATTTTTACATCTCACATTTTACAAACATATCAAACAACCCTTATAGAAATAATAATAAACCAATTATAAATACAAAAAAAATACTAACAAATAAATGAAAATAATAATAAAATAAAATAAAACCCAATTACGCAGTAGATAGTGCTGTCGCCTCACAGCAAGAAGGTCGCAGGCTCAAGCCTCAGCTGGGTCAGTTGGCGTTTCTGTGTGGAGTTTGCATGTTCTCCCTGCGTTCGTGTGGGTTTCCTCCGATGCTCCGGTTTCTCCCACAGTCCAAAGACATGTGGTACAGGTAAATTGGGTAGGCTAAACTGTCCGTAGTGTATGAGTGTCTATGGATGTTTCCCAGAGATGGGTTGCAGCTGAAATGGCATCCGTTGCGTAAAACATATGCTGGATAAGTTGGCGGTTCATTCCGCTGTGGCGACCCCACATTAATAAAGGGACTAAGCCGAAAAGAAAATGAATGAATGAAAACCCAATTCCACACAACTAAATGCGGGGAAGATGTCTACATTTATGCAACAATCCCAATGGAATTCAAGTAATAAAATATTTCAAACTGATGTATTATAATTGTCATAATTGTGATCAGTCTAGACCCAGCTGGAGAGTTTTAACATAGGAAAAAAAGGCTTCCAAATTTTAACAAGCGTTCTGTTATGCCTTTGAAGGGAGCATCTAATCTTCTCTAGTTTCACAAAATACAAAACATCTTTCAGCTACCGTACATGCAAAGGTGGCTGGGGGCTCTTCCAGTTTAACAAAATGACACACCTAGCAAGCAAAGTAAGAAAGGCCACAAAGTTTAAAAAATAAGTGGGTAATGTATAATTATCAGGCATCACACCAAACAGGCCAATATTAGGTGATGGTTCTATATCTATAGAAGTGATGGCTGAAAGAGAGAGAAATACTGAACCGCAGAATGTTCAACGCATTTCTAAACATAATAGTTTTAATAGCTCATTTCTAATAACTGATTTATTTTATCTTTGCCATGATGACAATACATAATAGTTTACTAGACATTTTAAGATGCTAATATTCAGCTTAAAGTGCCATTTAAAGGCGTAACTAGGTTATTTAGGTTAATTAGGCAGGTTAGGGTAATTAGGCAAGTCATTGCAAAACAATGGTTTGTTCTGTAGACTATCGAAAAAAATATATAGCACAAGGTGGCTAACGATATTGATCTTAAAATTTTTTTTTTTATTAAAAACTGCTTTAATTCTAGCAGAAATAACACAAGACTTTCTCCAGAAAAAAATTATTATAGTAAATCCTTTGAAAAATTCCTTGCTCTATTAAACATCATTTGGGAAATATTTGAAATTGAAAAAAAAGGAGGGTGAATAATTTTGACTTCAACTCTACCTTCTCTGGACATGTTACTTGTGTCACTGTAATGGTCTGAAGATCTCTGTGGGACTTTGTCAGAAACGTCTTCATTTGTCTGCGAGTGTCTGCGCGGTCCTCTTCCTTGACCAGCCTCTCCTACAACACCGGCCACTGACACCAGAGGAACAGCTTGACTTTCCTGCACAGTGTGACAGTGATGGAGTTTACAGCTTATATACTCTAATAAATACTGTAAAATATCTTCCATAAGAAGAGCATCATTTATAAAGATCTAACCGGATTGAAAAGTTCTGTGGTCAGGCCCAGATAGTTGTGAAGGGCAAGAAAGGTGACTCTTTGAAGACGCACCATGATGATCTAAAAAAAAACAAATAAAAACATAACTTGTCATATGTAGAATAAATCAAATAAATTTTGTTATTTTAAACTTTCCATTCATCAAAGAACCCAGAAATAAATATTTTAGGGCTTTCATAAAAATATTAAGTGTTTATCAGCTTATTAGAATGATTTCTGATCATAAGACAAGAAAGACTGCAGAGAAAATCCATCAGAGGAATAAATTATATTTATTAATTATTTAATGTCTGAGCAATATCACATAAGTAGCAGTGTCATATGGCTGTATATCGGCACTGGTGGGAGGTGTGCCTTAGTGTCCCACCATTGACGATATACAGCCATATCGCACTGCTATGAGTGTGATATTGCATTTATACAACAGTTCGACAGTTTAATCATGTGTATGTGTATGTGTATGTGTTTTATATATATATATATATATATATATATATATATATATATATATATATATATATATAAAAGCTAAAAATCCAACATGAGAGTCTAAAAACCCTTTTGTACGAGGAACTTTCTTCCGCCATTCCTTTACATCTGCAGCTATAGTCAGAATAGCAAAAACTGTTGCTACTTTACAAACGTCACTTTAGAGCTAGTGTTTGAATGATTCTCTAGCATAATGTCTAAAGTTATGGCAAAACAGGTGATTTTGCTCATATTTTAAGATTAGAAAGGCTGAGCGGCATGAAAAGCCATCACTCTAGAGACATTTCCCAGTATTTCTCTGTTGCAATCGGGAGATCACAATAATTATTCCCGAAAATGCTAAAGCAGCTCAAAAACTATCAGATTACTGTAGTGTTTGCGATAAAGAAAAATGCTAAACACCAACAAGTAACTCAGGGTTGTACAAAGAGTGGCCAACACAAAATACCAACATTCCTGATATGAGTCCCATCTCACACTCAATACACTACAACTACTATGGTATTAATACTAAAAAAGCACTACAACATAAAAAAGACAGATCAACTAGGAGTGTCACGTACCTGTTTAATAATGATTTGATCAGCTGTAGTTAGAAATTACGCTGAGTTTTTCTCCTCTAAGGGTTTATTATGCAGTCTCTGTCGCCATCTTGTGGATGGACAACATCAACCGTCTTTGCTCGCAAAGTCTCTCCAAAATTATAAATATTTAAAATAGGCACTATAATTATAAATAAACTGCATAGTTGCAATCTAAACAACTACATTCTCAAATAAAAAGCCTCAAAAGTACATTATGTTGTCCAACAGCAGCAAGCTGTCAAACTGTAGAGTGTCCTCTGCTTGTTGCTGTGTGTGGGCGGAGTAATACACAGGGTGAAGGGTAAAGAGGGTGGACGAGTACTGTTATTTCCAGAATATCGCACGGTTAGATTTAAGAACCAGACAGAACTGTTGTATAAATAAAAATAGAAATAAATTGTATAACATTTATGTAATATATAAAATATTGTAATATTGCCATATCACTAATTTAACTACATTAATAGGCTTAACTCAGCCTTTGTGAGAATAGGAAACGCTAAAGAATTGACTTCAGTGTATTTTAGGTTATACCTGAATGACTCGGACTAGGGTTTCTGGGTATTTATCAAAAACAGACTGAAAGGCCTGAGCGGGGAGACGTAGAACAGTAGTTGGGGTAGCAGCCCTTGCAGAGACGGTTTTATACGGAGCTGGATATCCCTGTAGAATAAGGGGTTCAGAAGTGAGACATAATTAAAAACTATGCAAGCATTAACAGGTCAGAAAACAGACATTTGCACATTAAAGTGATAAAAACAAGGACAGATGGGTTTTACAGTGATGACGTCGAGGATGCTGAGAAGACTGTGAACACTGTCTCCAGGCAAAACATGCTTCACCACAACATCAGTCCCATCCTGAGCCAGAAAAATACAAATACATTTAGATGCTCAGTAATAACATATTAAAAATGATTATTTATTTAGTAGGACAGATGCAGAAGAATGTTTGGCCCTCACATTCTCATGAATACACAGATCGAGACGGCCATCCTGCACCACAAAGATGCTGTCATCAGTATCACCTGGGCGAAACAACCCTTCTCCTTGCTGCAGCTGAACAAACACCATATGCCGACACAGTTCCAGGAACAGAGGCTTCTCAAAATGACCCAGAACCCTGAGAGGCACACAAACCACAGACATTCAAACATCACTGCCAAACCAGGTTATGTGCATTGCGCATTATGAATAAAGAATGAATTGTTCTTTGTTGATGACATGGCAAAGCACCAACCTCACATTTTTCAGCATATACAGGACTTCAGAGGGCAGATGAGAGTTTTGCATATCAAATTCAGTCAGATCTGCTTCCAAGAGGGAAGGCGGAGGCTCTTTGGGCTGCAGGGTTGGTGGCTCTCTTCGGATACGCAGGATTCTGATCAAGAGATGGACAGGATATCAAAACAGGTTTTCTTTCAGATGCGTGTTTTTCTTTAATTGTGACATACTTGCGAGCTATTGATAGCACTTTTGTTCTTTTCCTGGTTCGCTTTTGAGATACTGGACCCGAGGTGGGAGGTGAGGACAAGGTCTGGACCTGAATAGCCACAAATAACAAAAGGGCATATCTTCACGTGACTTTTAGAGGCTTTGTTTACTCTTGGTTTTAAGATATGCTTTTGTCAATCTGATCACAAGCAGACAGCAGTAAATACATGTGTGAGTAAAAATAAGTATTGAACACGTCATGTTTTTTCCTGGAAATAATATTTCTAAAGGAGCTGTTGACATGGAATTGAACCAGATTTTGGTAAAAACCAAAACAATACAAACATAAAAATAAAAAAAATAAAAAAAATAAAAAATTTGTTATGTGTAATAAGAATCAGAATCGGTTTTATTTCCAAGTGTGCTTCACACACACAAGGAATTTGTTTAGGCTACAGAAGCTTCCAGTGTACATTAAGTGACAAGTGACAACACGAAAATAAATATAAGAAAATATGACAAACATTAAACAGAGATGAAGTTAGACAAAAGATCTGGATGTTAAATTGTATGTACAGATTTGTTATAAATATACAAATTATAAGGTGCTGTGTACAAATGCGTATGGGAAAGTATTGCATTGTATATTGTTATAAGGTGCTGTGTACAAGTGCATATGAGAAAGTGTTGCACATGTTTATTGCAACAATGGAATGACACAAGGAAAAAGTACTGAACTACTGAAACGTATTTAATACTTTATATAACGGCTATTTTGGTGATGTCAGCATAAAGACGCCTTTTATATGGAGACTGAAGTCACATGAATTGCTCAGGTGTGAGTTTTTCACAGACAGAGTGTAAAAATCTTAATGGTTCTGTGGGTCTCGTCTATCAAATGAAAGCATTTGAGAGTTTTCTTGGCTGTGTTTTGGATCATTGTCTTGGTGAAATGTCCACTCTGGTTTCATCTTCATTATCCTGGTAGTGTAGATGTTGGACTGAGGCAGTGAATATTCATTTACAATGACGAAGGGCAGAGGGTTGCTGAAGAACTACAGGGAGACTTCAGCTGCTGTCTGGGCTTTCATTGCCTTTCTACAGCTCCATTTAACACTTTTTCCCCGCATAATTTCATTTTATTATGCATAACTTAATTTGTAAACTAATTAGATTTGGTTTCTTTGCATATTTGGATTTCTTTGGTTGTTGGATTTCTTTGGTCTGTTTTCTGTGAAAAATGGTGACGTGTTCAATACTTATTTCCCTGCTGTAAAAGGTTGAATGCTTTTGAACGACCACAAAAAAAAAAAAGAATTAAAAAAGAAAAAGAAATCATTGAAGCTCTCTGGTCAGACAGGGTTTAAATTTTGCTGTCAAAAATAGTACATGTAATGAAAAAACATCAAGATTAGAGTATAAAATTGAAATTTTTGTTTTTTTTGTTGTCTTGTTTCACATTCATATACAAACTGACTGAGACTATTTTCAATATTTTGCATGGAAAGAACATACAAGTCTTTACATATAACCACCATTTTAAAAAAGACATCAGGGAAGTGGTCAAATGTGGAATAGAGGAACCAGATGTTTCAATGTTTCTCCCTTCTCTACTAGTGATCTGATCAACCGAAAGCATTTTGAAATCAGGACCACATTAAATACTAGTACCTTCCTCATTATCTTCCTGCCATAAAACATCACTTTGTCTCTTTTTCTGAAACGATATTTAGGACCTTCAGATTGACCTTCTCCTGAAAAAAACAATACAGCTGATGAAACACTCAAATCTCAAAATACGCGACACAGCATACACATACTATTGGTCTACATTATGCTAATTAAACGAAAAAATCCTGTAAATGATAATCATTATTACACACTCACCAGCCTTGTGTCTTCTGTAAAAAAATAAGGCAAAAACACTTATAAGTGAAACTGCAACTGCAGCTCCGATCAGCACACCAGTCCACTGCATTGTGAAATGAGAACAAATAAATAACTTAATACCGCTGCAAAACTATAGGGAAAAATGATTCACATAGAAATGAATTACTGTAATATACCATGGTGGTGTGTAACTGATCCTCAAGGAAGTGTTGCACACGAGCCTTGATTTCATGACCAGATGGCACCTAGAAGAGGAGATAAAAATATAACAAAATCAAAATCATAATTGTAGGCCATGGAGCAATTTACATTTGCTAAAATAAAGATCACTGGTTCAATCTCTGGTCTCAATCTCTTCTGATTTCATCAAGGAAATGGCAATCCTTCTTTTCACAGCCTTGCTCAATCACATTATTGGGTACATGCTTTTGGACAAAGTCCAGCTTACTCTAATGGAGTTGTTCTTTTAATTAAGCTTATGTCAAGTTAGTTAAGTAGGAAAGCAGATTTATTGCAAATAAATATAGCATGCATTTATTTACTTTAATTCAGAAAAGACTCATTAATACACACTTGCACTGTCATTGGCTATTAGTTTAAAATAAAACTTCACATTAAGATAACTTACCAAAGATCTGCATGTATCATCTTGTTCTTCATTTTCCATAATGTCTAGTGAAAATAAGATATAATAGAAATAAAGACATCTGTTACAACTTATGAAATCAGAACTACACTGAAAAAAAAATATTCATTGGATTTACTAATTTTTTTAGGGTAAGTGGTTGAAAATTATTTATTTGGGCTGAATTTAAACAATCAAATTAAGTAGAACATTAGTTAATTTTATTTGTTTGTTTAAATTCAGCCCATATAAAATGTTTGCAAAAATTTAGCAAAAGATTTTTTTTAGTGTTTTTAAAATCTACAGTATATATAAACAAAAAAAAAATTTATTTAATAATTTAAATTAAACTGAATGAAAGACCCCTTAATCTTGGATGACCAGATGAAGGGTAAATTGACAGCAAATTTTTTATTTTTGTGTGAACGATCTCAAGTCAAAAGTCAAGTCAAACTTTATTTTGAGAGCACTTTACAAACCCAGAAGTGAGCCTAAGTGCTGTACAGAAAATAGACAGCAAAATAAGCATAACAGTCTATGAAATACATAAAATACAAGATAAAGTATAGCTAAACTACCTAAAAAGGCACATAAATTAAAATAACCAGATATTAAGATCAGGTGTCAATTGCCAACGAAAACAAATGCGTTTTAAGAACTGATTTAAATGAGAACACGGAAGAGGCCTGTCTAATGGGCAGAGGCAAATCATTCTAAAGTCTAGGACCCACCACAGCGAAAGCACAATCCCCTCTAAGCGTACGCTTTGTTTTTGGCACAATCAGGAGAAGCTGATCAGCTGACCTGAGAGAACGAGTGGGCTTGCAGGGGTGTATCAGCTCAAAGACATAAGGTGGGGCAAGACTATTTAGAGATTTAAAAACAAATAAAATACTCTTAAACTGTATTCTAAAACAATCAATGAAGCGAAGCTAACACAGGGGAAATGTGGTCATATTTGTGAATACCAGTTAATAGACGAGCTGCAGCATTTTGCACCATTTGCAAGCGGGCAATAGCTGACCTGCTACTCCCCACATACAGTGCATTACAGTAATCTAACTGAGTGGTCACAAAAGCATGGATCACTGTCTCAAACTTGTTTTAATATACAGTTGAAGTCAGAATTATTAGCCCCCCATTGTTTTTTTATTTTTATTCAATATTTCCCAAATGATGCATCACAGAGCAAATACATTTTCACAGTAGGTCTGATAATATTTTTTCTTCTAGAGAAAGTCTTATTTGTTTTATTTTGGCTAGAATAAAATCAGTTTTTAATTTTTAAACACCATTTTAAGGTCAAAATTGTTAGCCCCTTTAAGCTATATTTGTTTCCGATAGTATACAGAACAAACCATCATTATACAATAACTTCCCTAATTACCCTAACATGCCTAATTAACCTAGTTAAGCCTTTAAATGTCACTTTAAGCTGTATAGAAGTGTCTTGAAAAATATCTAGTAAAATATCATTTACTGTCATCATGACAAAGATAAAATAAATCAGTTATTAGAAATGAGTTACTAAAACTATTATGTTTAGAAATGTGTTGAAAAAAATCTTCTCTCAGTTAAACAGAAATTATGGAAAAAAAAATAATTGGGGCTAATAATTCAGGGGGTTTAATAATTCTGACTTCAACTGTATATTGCTTTATTTTTGCTAGTTGTCTTAATTAAAAAAAAAAGCTAGATTTAACTACCGCTCTAACCTGATTGTCAAATTTAAAATCTGAATCAAATCTCTACAAACATTTCTGTATGTACATAAACCTCAGAGAACCACGAAGCATTCAAATATTTGAAAACTTTTATAAAAGGCAGACCCCCCAGGTCCACTACCTCCCATAAAAAAGAAAAGAAAATCAGCAGCTCAAATTCCAAATTGTGTCATAGTACACAGTGTGAAGGGAACATCTTTGCAATTTGAAGCCTACACCATGTCAACATGGCCAGAGCTGACTCCGTTACTGACTGCTTAGAATCTAATTTAGCAAGTGTTTCGCCTGTAATGTTTCTTCACCAACATGTTTAATGATGACAACATTTCAAAAGGTAAAAAAATAACATGGCAAGGAAAAAAGTCAAAAGACTGTAGGCTCCTGAACCATCTGACAGTCTGTCTGCCCTCCCTCACAGCAATGTGACAGCCTGTGATTTATGATTTATGAGACCCTCGGCCAGGGAGAAAAGTTAAACACTCAACACAGACGCTGAAACTTCCATTTTAAGTGTGAAAATGAGCTTGTCATTGTTTCAGCATGGGCTGCTGGATGGATGTGGCTCTGGTTCAGAGGTAAATAAACACAATTGTGTGGTTTATGCACGGCTGTAAACACGCAATGTAAACATATACTGTTAATAACTGTAACTAGCAAATAAACGCATTACGCGACTGTATAACGCGGAGACACTTCATGCAAATAATGTCAACAAAAAAGATGAAAAAATACCTTGAGAGCAGCTTTTCCAAACTCTGTTTTTGTCACTCTGTGCACTTTGGAGTCCCCCAGGGATTCCATTCACAATGTCAGTCTCTTACAGATAACACGTGTTGCCAGATCCAGCAAGAAAAAAGGCTAAAAATGACTTGCTTAAACGTATACTTTGCGTATTTTTTTTCTTTTTCTTCAGAATGGTAGGAATCTCTCAGCACGTTAATGGTTCTGATCAAAAATTGTACCAAAACGTTTTTCTATATACAAGTTGAGAAAAGCTCAAAGGATACAAGGTAAAAAAAAAAGGCCAAAGTGTCTCAAAAACAAGCGGACATGGCAACATAGCCAATGCAAAATCGCGTATCAGTATTCGTTACCCCTATTGGTTGGTGGTATGCTGATTTGACCAATCAACGTTGGCATCTTTTTTACGCTCAACGTGGGAATACAGTGAGCTTCTTGAATAGCGATAGCACTCGATTCAAGGTTAGTATGTGTTTTATTGATTGATTCATCAGGTTTATCTACTTTATATGTGGCATTATATTCACGGTTTCATCGTCATGTCTGAAAAGATAAGCTGTAGCTCTGTAATAGCTTTCATTCTTCATTTTCAGCCAGCATTTCTGAAGCATGTAATGTAACGAGACGACCTTTAACGTTACATGTTACATGCTGATTTTGCTACCATTCTTTGTTGTTTGTTTCCAAAAAAACATAATTTATTGATACGGTCAATTCTAGTAAATATTAACAATGTTTACATTACTTTCCGTTTCAATATAGCTGCACCTGGATCATCTACAGTTATTACAGTTAAATCGTAGATTGAGGTAAAGTTGGTTTTATATTTACACATTCTGACTTTCTTCTTAATAATATAATTCAAGAAAAGTATTATTTTGCAAATTCTAAATAAGGAAATCATATTAGCAGCCAATGACTATCAAAGTACAGCATTGTTCAGTTAATTAAATAGTGCTAATGTTGTTTTGAGTTCATAATTACATGCGATTTCAGACCGAATGTTTAAAGTAGCATGGTAAACAATATGGGACCGTTAAAATGAATAAATGTTTATATAAAACCAACTTACCTCAATAAATCGTATTCATATTGGATTTCACTGAAACAATCTGGCAAAGTAGTGCTATTAATGCAGTTATTTTGAAACTATTTAACGTTACAGAAATCTTGTTACTTGTATTAACATATCATGTAGTGTAAAATATAGAAATAGTGTTAAAATGCGTAACAAGTTATTTAAATAATATTCTGTTACTGATTACTGTATATTTCTAACAATACTAATTATTTTATTATTTCTGCAAGTATATTTTAAACAGTGAGATTGAAGTACAGTTGCAGAAATTATTTTATTAAATTGGTTAAAATGATTTAACATTACTGAAACAATGACTTGCACAAAACACAGTATTAAAAATAGTTATTGAAAAATATTAAATATTTTATAATAATAGTAATAATAAAATAGGTAGTTTTTTCCCAGTGATGGGTTGCAGCTGGAAGGGCATTCGCTGCGTAAAACATATGCTGGATAAGCTGGTGGTTCATTCCGCTGTGGCGACCCCAAATTAATAAAGGGACTAAGCCGAAAAGAAAATGAATGAATGAATGAAAATTCTAATTTTAAATATTTAAGCAACTGCTACAATATTTATGTAATGTAATTATATTTTAAACAACTATATTTAATTGTTAACACAGAATATCATGAGTTTGCTTAATGTATAACTAATATAATTAAATTCAAATGTTTCCTCCAATCAGGCCGTGGTGCACATAAACCACTCTGAAATGGGGGTGCTGTCTGCGCTGGCGCGGGGGTTTGTGAGAGGAGCAGACCGAATGGCGGAGTGGACTAGTAAACGTGGACCCAGGACATTCTACAAGAGCCGTGGAGCGAGGCCCACTGGGATAGTCACCTCCAGCAGAAAATTCATACCCATTCGAGCCATGATCCCAGAGTTTGTGGTGCCCAATCTGGAAGGATTTACCCTGAAAGCCTATGTGTCCTACAAGACTCCAGCAGGGACGGAGGAGCCCATGACCCCAGAGAAGCTCTTCAATGAAGTGGTGGCCCCGCAGATCCAGAGGGACATTGAGGAAGGAGTTTTCAGTGAGGACAATCTGGAGAAATACGGACTGGAGAAAACACAAGAGGGGAAGCTCTTCAAGCTGCACCCCAAGAACTTTGCGCGTTAAGTGAACTTGATTTGTGTTGGACTGTAAACAAGTGTGTGATGTTTTTTCTGATTTTAAAGAACAGAAGACATCAAAGAGTTAAAATTATTTTGTAAGTCTCTTCGTCAGTAAATAATTAAAATATGCTGGAATGAAAAATGTTTGTTTTGGGATCTGTGGAAATGTTGAAGTCCCCAAGAAATCAAAACTAACCATATGATTCTGTTAGCTCATATTGCATTTGTTAGCTCATCCAATTTGTGGTGAACAATTCATCTGTGCATGTCATTAAGAAAAAAAAATTGTTTGCCCTTCAATCTTTCATTGAAATCTTGAAATGCACTTCCTGTTTGGATTTAGTTAACTTGTCAGATTATGTCTGTCTGAGATAATTGGCATGGCTAACATATGTAACCACGCTGCTCCAAATGTCAGTTTTGACAACAAACAGAAATGGTGAAGAGGAAGAGTCTGTTAGGTTGTAATAACTCTCCCCAAACCCTTTGCCCCATCTTTCTGACTGAAATGCCTACTTTACTACATCCGTTCAGCCCATGGTAGACAAACAAGCCACGCCCGCTCGTGTCATTTAATATTCCATTTCTCTAGGAACTGTCTCACAATACGAAAAAAAAAACGGTCGCAGCTTTCGGTTCATGGGGACTTCAATAGAGTGAAAAAATTAGTTAACATTAGTTATTGCACTGTGGTGTGGCTGAACCAGCATTAACAAAGGCTTTCAATCTAAATTTACAGCATATCCACAGGGTCTTAAAAAGTCTTACATTTCAAAAACAAAAAATGTAAAAAGTTTTTAACAAATTAAAAATTTTAAAAAGGCCTTAAAGTCTTAAATTTACTGAAATGTTGTGTTGTAGGTCTTAAAGCATTTTAAACAGGTCATAATAATTTATCTATGTCCATCTAAAGCTACCCAATCAGGCCAACATCCATCCAATCACCATCATTCCATCTCTATAAAAATGAACAGAAGTCCATTTATTAACTCTTATTTATTACCTCTATTAATATTTCTATTCATAAATATTTGGTTTACTTATCTCCCTTTTAATAACATTTGTTTTTAATGTTTTTTATTATTAGAAAAAATGCTTAGCGTTTAGTTGGGCTGTGCAATTAATCAGAATCGTGATTTAAAACGTGCATTTAGCTAATCGCAAGAGGCTGCGATATGAAATGTATATAGTCACCTTTAAATTATAAGGTTCTATTTGGGTTCTGAATGATTTTGAGATATTGAGCTTCAAAGTTTTTGCATTCCATAGTAATCAGTATGTGTATAACATTTCATTCGTCTTAAAATGTAAACAACTTATAAAAAACATCCCATAATGTAAATAAGTTGTCATTTAATAAGAATATGTCAATAACTCAATTTTGACAAAAATGTCAGATAGAACCTTATAATTCTAAGATGACAAATGTATTATATAATTTCCCCCACACAGCAAATGTGTGACTGCCGTCTGTGTGTGACAGTAATACTATCCAATTGAGTGAGCACACTTTTGTTATGCCCAATCAGATGCAGAAAGTCCACAATAAAACAAACGAACAGGAAAGCGTGGACAAGTGGGATGATGGCATCTGCTGCTTCAGAAGCATTAATAGACTAATTCATATCAAAGAACAGCATGTCGGTAATATTGGAATATTTTGGTTTCAAAGTCACAGACACCGAACAAAAACAGGTCATTTCTAAGAGCTGTCGCAGAATTGTTGCCACAGCAAGAGGAAATACAACAACCAGCACCTAAAAATGCACCACAGTTAGCTATATGAGAAGTGTCTTGCTAAAAATTCAACAAAGTATTGCCAGTGACACTAAATCTAGTAGCAAGTAACAGCAAAGTACAATTTCACAGATGTTTGCAGCTGTTACACCATATGGAAAAACATCACGAAGGCACCAGGAGATAACTAATGCCATAACTCACTACTGTTTGCTCTAGAGAAAAATTTGTGTTCAATTTCTGAATATTTATAAACAAATTTGAATAAAAGTTGGAGTTAGTTAATATCTTTTCAGTTCCTTTTTTTAACTGACACTCACTGCATTTTAGCAGTAAGAAGCTACAATACAGAATATTGAGCTGAAGCTTGACTACAAAAAAAAAAAAAAAAAAAAAAAAAAAAAAAAAAAAAAAAAAAAAAAAAAAAAAAAAAAATCGCAAATCAAATCAAAAATCGCAAAAAAAATATAAATAAATAAATAAAATCGCAAGTAGATATTTCAAGCAAATCGCACAGCCCTAGTGTTTAGCCTTGTGGAAGTCTAAAATATTATTCATAACGCTCTTAAAAAGAAAAACCTGATTTAGAAACTCTGATTTAGATTATTAATTGCTAGTTTGTGTTTACTAATTCATAATCTGATGCTAACAAATGGGAACTCATTGTAAAGCGGTAACCCCAAAAAATTAATTAATATAGGAGTAGATGTAAATTAGTAAATACAAAAGTGTAGATCAAAATAAGTATATAACATAAAAATACTACAATGATTAAGAAAAGAAAATTTAAAACAATCTACATTTTCATAGTATAATTGAAAACTGTATTAACACTTAATGTTTAGTTCATATTAATAAAGGTACTAAGCTAAAAAGAAAATGAATGATTGATTTTTAGTTCAGTTAATGGCTTTTAAATAATTTAAAATCCCTGCCTTAGAGAAACATATTTCTATATAAATTCAAATGAATGAGTACACAGTACTTTAATATAGATATAGTTTATTTGTTATAAAATATCTAGACCTCAGTGTTAATGAAATAGGAGCCATTACCACTAGAAAAATGGCCTGTACATATTCTAGCCAAGAATATATAGTCAGCAAATGACACAGGAATAAAGCAATATTGCATATATTAAATACAAAGCAATACTTCAGTCACCTGAATGTGCAGCTCCAAACAAGCTCATTTTTATAGGCCTTCGTGTTTTTCCTCTGGGCTCCAATCCCACCGCCACACATGCATCATGTGGTCGTAGAAGGAGCAGGTTGCCATCAAACAGGACACAGAGTCCCGGGCATCGCTGGTGAACAGGTCTGAAACGGAGCTCTTTTCCGGTGAAGGACACTGGTCGGGTATGTAGCGACCCGAGTCGTCCTCTAGAGATGTGTCGAAGCTGGCAGTGGGTGATTCATACTGGATCCTGAGGTGACCTGAGGACTCGACGAGCCCTGAGCTGGTTTGTGGAGGTTCTTGAGGAGAGGGGGGTGCAGAGGAGCTCACGGGGAGTCTGGACCAGTCTGCTCCATATGCTAAAGAGTTGTGAAGAATATAGGACCCTAGAACTTGGCATGGTGTCTCTTGTCCTTCTACAAACAGATAAAGTAGAAAAAGTTCAAGTATAAGTGAAAGTTTAACTTATAAAGAACAAGTTTTTCAAATTTCTCAATGCTGGTCCTCGAATTACTTTACAAAACAGAAATGAAATTACTAAACTATACTTTAAAATAGGGGCGACGCGGTGGTGCAGTGGGTAGCGATGTCGCCTCAGCAAGAAGCTGGATCAAATCTCAGCTGGGTCAGTTGGTGTTTCTGTGTGGAGTTTTGCGTGTTCTCCCCGTGTTCCTGTGGGTTTCCTCCGGGTGCTCCGGTTTCCTCCACAAGTCCAAAGACATGTGGTATAGGTGAATTGGGTAAGCTAAAATTGTCCATAGTGTATGTGTGTGTTGAGTGTGTATGGATGTTTCCCAGTGATGCTGGATAAGTTGGCGGTGCATTCTGCTATGGCGACCCCTTTTTAATAAAGGGACTAAGCCAAAAATAAAATGAATGAATGAATGCTGTAAAAGAAGTGCAATAAGTGGACATGAAGTATAACTATTATTTTGTGTGCATGATTTATCTAGAATAAATGGGATGCATTATTATATCAAGTACACAATTTATTTAAAACAAGTGAGCTTCTAGTTAGTAAATTGTGTGCACAACAGTGAATTGAGGGAGTGATTTAATAAATCTTGTGCACAACTAAAAATTAGGGAACGAATGAACAAATCATGCACACAATCTAATAAATCGAGAGAACAGGTTTTCGCTTCTACAGTTTTTTTTATCCATGTGCGAGACTCCTTAGATAATATATACAGTAGGGATGCTCCGATCAGGATTTTTGCAGCCGATACCAAGTACCGGTTCTTTGTGATGGTGATCAGCCAATACTGAGTACCGATTCTGATGCTTCAAGCTTTGAAGCATGAAGCACATTTGAAGCACATTTTTCCCCCAAGTATGATAATTAAGTGGAGATCTTGCCTTACACCTCAGAGAATAAATAAAGAATGTTGCATATAATCCCTCAAACATGTCTCTTATAACCATTTAGTGTGGACATGTCATGGTCAGAAGCAACTTTACAGAAAATAATAGATAAAACAGATACAAAAAAATGGGAAGAAAAACAACTAACAAAGCAATTTGGAAACATTGCAAATGATGGAAGAAGAATTCGACATGTCTCAATCAAGAAAAAGTACATATTTGATGCATAAGATGTTAAAATGCACATCTATAAATATATATATATTTTT